>VDFB02002702.1:0-34765 GCA_007258455.2 Sequoia sempervirens | reverse complement strand
AAGTTTCATGAATTCCCTAAATGACAAGGAAAGCACGTAGTAATAAGCACTTTTACCATACAGTGGGAAATAAAGTCTTCCCACGCATACCACACTTCCTTCATTATAAGTTCTCAAGATTGTGGTGAAACAGATGTGGGGATTTTATGAAATTAATGATAGTAAATCAGCCATACATTATTACTCTATGCATCCTTGTAGACAAAGACAACATCGAGTGGAATCACTTTTTCTTTAGTTTTGAATGGTTGTAGTTTTGTTTAGTGCAAAAAAGATCTTTGTTATTTGTAGAAAATGTTTACATTTTATATATTTGTGTAAGGAAAATATTATGGTGATAAACAATACTTTTTGAAGTTTTTTTAGTGAGTGTTAAGAGTGAAGCTTAAATAATGTTAAGTCAGTTGTCTGAGTTGAGTCAACAAGAATAAAAAAGGATAAGGGATATAAATGAATGTTGATGTAAGTTGTATAAATGATGCAAATGAGTTGATTATTGAATTTTGCTAATGATGGATGCAAGTTAATGAGTGATTGTATTTGATAGAAGTCTTTGTGGTGAGCTTCAATTGATATGTTGGGAATGAATATTGATGTGATTGTTGTTGAGTCTAATTCCAATGAGAGGATAAATGCCCATGTTTGATTGGTACTTTGTGATTTCTAAATCAGGGTTGAATCTTTCTTAACTTATGTGAAAGAGTCTTAGGATGATTCCTTTGAGTACACAACCTTAGATACACAGTTTTTAAATAATGGCTTCATACCAATGGGTAAAAAATAGATCCCAAAATGTATTTAGGTAACATAGTCTAGAGAGGCCAAATGGAGCGAGCAGGAGCAGTGTGCAGAAGTAGGAGCGGGGGTGTGGATTTGAAATCTATCGATGAAGGAGATGGAGAATCAGAAAAAGATGGTGATAATATCAAGTGTTTTGTGGTTCTTCCTCATATCTTTGCATTTGGAAAGTTTGGTCGTCTATTTCTCTTAGCTACATTCGAGGAGGAAGCTGGTTTTGGGGTGGAGCTTCATGCTCTATTGAGATTTCCTGATGTTGCTCGGGTCTGGTGGCTTTGTCTTCCTGGCATGGGGCTATTTGGTTGGCTTCATGTTGTTTCTCTAGGGCATCTTCTAGTGCTGAGGGTGTTGTCTCTATGCTTCAAGCGACTGTTTGTTTCCTTTTCTATGTTGTTTCTCAAGGAGTTCTAGTGCCTCTCCTTGCTTATCTTCCCTCTATCTAGGCCATTGCTTGGGAGGTTGTTTGTGTAGGAGCGGTCAAGTTTCTCTTTCAACTGATTTGGTGGCTCTATTCCCTAGTTGTTGTGAGGGGAACAACCTATTCTTGGCATTGTCGTGTGTATGCCCCTCTAAGAAAGTTTGGATCCTTCTTTCGAGTTTTTCTATGGAGCCAGTGCTTGTGGTCTTTAGGGATTTGTGTCCCTTGGCTTTCTTTGGCATTGGTGTTTTTTTGAGTTGTTGGTTCAACCTTTGTACTAGTTGTGGTGCTCTTTTATGAACCCCTTTAGGTTTATGCTTCTCTTTATTTTTATGGGGTTTTTTTTCTTTGTTAAGGAGGTCTTCTCTTTACTTCCCTCAAGTTTCTGTTGGTGGTCTATTTTCCATGCTTAGTTTTGGAAGATGCAACTCTCGTGACCTGTGTTGTTGGTTGTCTTGTTTGATGCTTTAAAGATGGTTGTTGGAGGTTGTTTGAAGCTCTTCTTTTCATTCTAGTTATACATGTGGTTGTGTGACCTGGTAGTTGTGGCTCTCACAGAGATGGTGAAGCTTATTCTTTTGCAGAGAGTTTTTTAATGGTTGGGGAGACCTGATGATTTGATCTCTTGTTTTGGAGCTCTAATTTGGAAGAAAGTTTGGGTTCTTGGTGAGGAGGATTTTGTGAGTGGAGGTTCCCTCTACTTTTATCTCTCTATTGATGTTTGGGCTACTACTATTATTTTCCAAGATGGTGGGTGCCTTTGTACCTATTTTTTGGATGCTAGTTGGGTTAATTTTATTGATTTTCTTGAATACCCAGATTTTTGTTAAGTTTTGGAGAGCTTTGTGTGGGGTTTTCCCTGGGCGCGTTTGGCCATTTTGGCTTACCCTTGTTTTTGTTTCTTGGATGGTGGTTTGGTTTCTTTTCATACTTTATTTGAACACCTAGATGAGTTTACTATTTAAAATTGTTTTGGTGGTTTTGTTGTTCAAGCTTCATTTTATGTTCCACCTTTTATTATGGCTACTGAAATTTCCAAAGGATGGTACGGGTACCTTTTCTATTGGAGTGTTGGATTTCTCCTTAGATCCTATTGAGGTGGATTCCACTCCTATTGAGGTGGATTCCACTCCTATTGAGGTGGATTCCACTCCTATTGAGGTGGAGTAGGGGAATGAATGTTTCTGTTTTCCTCATTTGCATATCCTTTTGAGGTGGATGCTTCTCCTATGGAGGTGGAGGTTGAGGTTGTTGTAGATTTTTGGCTTTGGTGGAAAATATGGTTGTAACATCCTCTCTAATAGAGGGGAGTTCCCTCCTTTAGAGGTGGAGTGTGAGTTGGGTTTCCGACTTGACAAGTGTCTTTTACTTCAATGTACTTGGATTGTTGCTGCTAGGTTGTGTTTGTACCTAGTTGATCATGGTAGTTTTTTGGGTTCAAGGTCCCAGAAAAACCTGGTTAAGGGTTTAAGGTCCCTTCAAAACCTTTGGGTTTAAGGGCCTAGTTAAATCCTAGTTGTAATAGGTTAACGGGCTTTAGCTCCTTGCATTTTTGTGTGCAGCATGTGTTGTCTTGCTTTATTCTTGGTGTTGCTACTTAGGGGATGCTAATTGTATATGTATTATCTTTGTTGTAGCATGATTTTCTTGAATAGGGTTTCAAGTCCCTTCAAAACCATACTGTAATGGGTTTCGGATCCCATCAAAACCTGTTTTATGTTAATAAAAAACAATTAGATCCCAAAATTATCAAACTTAAAAAATGTGAATCTAAATTTAAACAACTAGGGATAGGACCATGCCCATTATCTAGTATAAGGACAAAATCATAGATGTGGTTCTTGTATGATCAAAAAATTAGCATGTAAGAATTTTTGAGATCTTTCCAAATCAAACCACAAAAGGTCAAAAGGTAGGAATATATTTTTAAGGTTTTTGTTGTGGACCAAGAGGAAGTTAGGGTGGTTGCCACCTATACCTTCACTTAATGAAATTTCTAGGTACTTGTTGAATCTTTGCACCTCAAATCAATCATTGACAACATTGAGTTTGTTGATGATAAGTGATTGAATGAGGGTAGAAGTAAATACTAGCCCCCTCATCTTGTGTATATGTCTATTTGGGCTCATGGTACACTAGGTTATCCCAAAACAAGGAACATGTCCATGTTTTCTATAAGTGTGTGTACATGTGAAAGTAGTGTGTTTTCTTTGTAGAATGCTTTAAAAATTAAACTACCAATCCAAAGAAAGCATTGACAACTCCATTAAAATAATAAAATAGAAAAGAAAAATCTAACCTACTTACAAACACACAAAATGGAATACAAAATGAAATTATGCTTTTATTCTTTCTATCATTTTTGAATGAAATGCAAGCAACAAGAAATACAAATAACTTATGTTTTTTTTTTCACTTTTCAAATGCAAGTATGGAAAAAACATATAATTTCCTATATGACCAATTTCACACAAGAATGTGGTTTCTTGTGTGTATTTTCCCTATGCTTTGGATTTAAGAATTAGTGCATTACTTTTCTTTATTTTCTTGTTTAGCCTACATTGTAATGTCCCCTTTTCAATAAATTCATGTTGGAACTAGAACTCCTTTTCCCTTTTTTAATAAGCTAAGTCTAAGTAATCTCGGCCATTTTGGTCTTTGTTTCTCTAGTATAGTGGGTTTTGTATTCAAACTTGTGTGAGAGATTTTTGTTAGATTTTTGGACATTTCCATAGTGACATACCCTTTCACAAAACTTTTCTCCTTCATTTTTCCTTATCGAGGTTCCAAAAAAATCTTGTTGGTGTGCCTTTCCTCCAATCTTTGTTTTATATTATTCTCACTAGGTCATCTGACTTATCTATCCTTGCATACCTTATATCCATCCCCCACCTTTCTCCTTTTTTCCCATTAGATTATTAGACTTTTCTTACTAGCATGCCTCTTGCTCAAACCTTGACTCCCTAACTCCTAACCAATGGTATAAGTCTTGTGGTATCCACGACCCCCAAACCATGACACTCTCACCATTTTTCATTGTTCATCCATACCTACCCTTGCATCACCCAAAATCCATTAATGGCCATTTTGACTTAACAACCATTGTAAAAGGTATTTCCCTATCTAAGAAAAGAATTGTTTATTATTTTCAGCATAGATTATCATTTTCTTATAGATTTGGAAGGGGAGAGACGTAATGTGCTTCATTTATTGTAGTGATTACAACCCTAGCCCTTGGTTATTGTGAATCTCAACCATTAGTTTGAGCAAGAACTCATTTTTACCTTGGATCTTTGTGGTATCAAAAATTTGGACACATTCCTATATGTTCAATCTATTTTTCCTTCAAAAACCCAAAAAACTACTCAGATCACACATTGTTCAAAGTGTCGGACTTAAGGATGAGAACCTTCAAATCTACAAAGAGATAAATGATGAAAAACCTTTGGTCTATAGGTTGAGGACTAAAACCTATTGACCTAGTGAATATGACTTCATCCAAACATTGATAGAGGCCTTCATTCTTACAAATCTAAGCCAAATTGTGTCAAGTACATTGGTAGACTACTATAATTAAACAATAGAGTTTTTTTAGTCATATTTTCTACTACTGCAACCATTGTACTAGTCAATGTCACTATTGTTTTCTATTATACTTGTCATGTGGCTAAATGTAATAATTCATAAAATTTATTCTAGGCCTGAAAGTTCTATAACAAGTTTCTTTATTTTATAAAGTTTGAGTTCTTAGTGTTTTGTAAAGCCATGATGAATTAAGAATTTATTCACATTAGAGTTTAATATTAAAATTGAAAGTAAATTGATAGATTTAAATATTAGGGTTTTAAGTGATTTTTTGAGTTATTCAAATCTAATTAAAAAATAATATTATTAGCTCATAAAAACCATTAGGATTATTACAATGGTATTAGAGTAGAAGATTCTGGTAGCCTATAGGGTATTCCAATGATTTATGTTTTTGTGACAAGAGGTCAAAAACCAAAGATAGGGGGTCTGTGTAGGATCATGGGGGTCCAAAAAGTGGTGATATGACAAAAAAGGAATTTGCATTTGCCCAAAAATGCCAAATTTTGTTGACTTTTTACTAGGGTCGAGTAAAAAGTACATGTTGCCATGGTAAGAACCAAAGCAAAACAGATATCCATTTCTAATGAAAACATATAAAAAATAAATATAATATATATATTATTATATAATATTAAATTATAATATATTATAATATTAATATAATATAATAAATGTTATATTGTATATAATATTATATATATATATATATTAGTTTATAGAACTTATAGCTTATATAAACTCGCGGACTCGACATATTTAAAAAAAAAGCTTATGAAACTAAACTGGATATCATGTTTACTATGGTATAAAAAAGAACGGAAAGTTTATTATTAAAAAAATATAATATATAATAAAAAGAAAAGAAAAATGGTGGCGCTTCCAAAATTAAAAGACCCTACATCACTACTAAACTCTAGGATTTCGGTGGAAGGGAAAGCTACTGTTTTGGGCATCGATGTTTCGTAGGATGACAGTTCTACAATTGATGGTTAAGTAGGAAGCGCAACTTTGCTAGATTTTGAGCAACAAGACTCTACTTCCTACACAACAATCTTTGTCATTAATGTTATGTAGGGTGTGGGTAAGGAAGATCTTTAAGTAGATGGATTACCATCATGATCCAAAAAATTTCCCCCTAGAGCTAGAGCTACTACAAAGACCTTTGCGGATGTAGAAAAATGTGGGCTATGAAATGAGACCCGATTTATGGACACCTCTCGGTCTGGCGCACCTTTAGGATCTTAGTGCAAAAGGTTTTTTTTATAGTGGTTTTTGATAGAAAGAAAGACAAAAATTTCATTCTCAATCACACATGGTTGTGGGGAGAAAGTGTGTTGCTTCTAAAATCATGGAATTCAAATTTTGGTCTGACAACTAAATCATTTTCAATTATGTCGATCTAGGTTCGCCTTTCAGATCTCCCCCTTCACTACTAGTTTGAATCTTGTTTTACAGCTATTGGTAATACTCTTGATAATTTCATATGCATAGATGCAAAATCAAGAAATTTCATTCACACAACCATTTCTAGGATACTGGTTGAGTTGGACACCTCCGAAGTCCTCCTAAAAAAAATCAATTTGAATACGAATGGTAACAACTGGTTGCAACCACTAGACTATGAAGGTTTAATATTAAGGTGTAGAAGATGTTACAAAATTGGTCACATTGTAGCAGAATTCCCAAGCATTATTCTATCTCGAACTCTCCCAAGAGTTGTGGATCTCCAAAGCATGTTTCCCTTAACAAGATTGAGGGGAAAATTGGTGAGCTATCTCCAAAATCAAAATGTGATTAGAAACTGCCTCCTCTGAATGCCTCTTGTTGTCTTGATTTTGATGGTGTTTGTAAAGCTCCCTCTTAAAGTCCCTTCCCCACAAATACTTCTTCTCCATCAGTTAAATAATGTGCAGAATCTAATGTAGTGGTTGAGAGCGATCAAACCATAGTGGTTGAGTGTTCTCTCTCTCAAGCCCCATCACATGTACTAAAGGACTCTATTACAGAGGAGAGGGAAAATGATTGGAAAATAATAAGAAAAATGAATTAGATTAATAGTTAGAATAGGGATGTCTGCAATGGAATGCACCTTCGATCTCACTCCAAATGTGGCCCTGTGGAACAAAAGATTGGGGGGATATTGAATGGCTCAAAGCATAGAAAAAGGAGAATACTATTCTCAAATTAAAGGTGTTAGTACTCAATACGCATCGATTATCAAGTCTTCATAAAACATGGATGCTTTTTGGTTGGAATGCTCAAAACCTTGTGTGTTGAGCACATGTGTAGACAATTGAATTTTTAGTTTGTGATTTGAGGTTTGTTATCTTAAATAGTTTTGGGTTTTGATTGTGGCATCAAAAACAAGTAGGTAGAAAGTTGATGGGATCAGCATGATCATGGTTGAATAAATCAAATGCAATCTTGAAACCATGGGGATGAGATTCCTCTTTTGTGATCTCACCTAGGGTGGGCTAGGTTAAATTCTTGCATCAATATAAAACTCACCTCTACCTATCAAAAAAATACAATGTAATATATAATATATAATATATATTATACAACAGAATGGAAAGAAGTTTCTAAGCGAAAATGCAAAATTTCGTAGAGGTGGCACAAGGGGCAGCAAATGTGAGTGAGGAGGTTGGCTAGCGAAAGGAGCCAAATGCAACTGTCAAAGATTTTTTCTCGACTCCCTGTCAAAAAAGTTTCACCACCATCGACTTAATCGATGAGGCAAAGGAAGAGAGGGAAATGTTGGATGGTCTAGTGATAATTGCTAGGGTTGTAGGCCCAAAACTCAGACTGCATTTGTAATGCCCTGTCATAATAACCTAAGGAATGTTGCAATAGTGTATAAAAGTGAAATAAATTTTTTTTTAAGTATAATTATTAAGTTAATTAGTTGCATACATTCATTAAGTTACTAGACGTTACACTACTTTGAGTTTCCATAAACGACTTTAGTATTTCGCATTGCACATATTAATTAATAACATAAAGATAAACATTGCATTTCATATAATATTCCATTCAAGATAACATAAAGTGCATACATGTCTTTTTCATTGCATTTGATAAAATGATACAATACTCATTCATCTGATGAGGTAGTTCAATAATAATTACAAATACAATTACAAGTGATCACCTCATAACATTTGAGGGATGTTTTCAAATACAAGATTTACAATTACAATGAAGAAGTACACATAGTTTCCAAGTGCGAGCTCTCCATCCATGAAGCTCTCGATGCCATGATAAAACTGGGGACCCAACAGAGTAAGGTGCACGTTCCACCCAACCATGTGGTACCCGTAGGTCCACCCCCCGTGCTAGGAGATAGTAATATGGTTACCTAGACATAATCTACTAACCCTAGACACTAGTACAAAACTAACTGATGGTTACATTGCTTCCAGATTTAGACAATTGAATGTATTACATACACAAGGTTAACTGTTACTTTAGGTGGAGTGTCATCACAACATTGCAAAGGTTACCCTGGTGTTTCTTCCTAGGTTCTGGCCCCCAATCCTTGGGTTACCCTGGTAACCTCTTACGAAACCCGGCCCCTATTGCATATTGTTGTGGAATCGAATGTCTCTTAAGGAAACAAGACACCGATTTTCCATTCCAGGCCTTCTCATCTTATACTCAAGACTATAGTAGCTCAAGAGTCAATAAGTGAGGCATAAACATCTTGTTAAGAGTTTTAATCTAACTACTGTGTTATTTAGTTATCACTGACTTACTAACTTTTTGCAAGTTACCCTGACACCACTTTGTGTGTCGGCCCTTACAAAAAGCCACTCCCCTAAACATAACAAAAGTATCTAAGTTCACTATCTAGGGTAGACAAAATGCACAATTTCAACTTATAATACCAAATATACCACAATGATCATCTCAATACGTTCACAAAATCGAGTGCACTACCCTAACTTGTTCACACACATAAAACCATATTCAAATTTACTCCCTTAAAGAGACTGCAACTGGAAGACTTAAAATCACGTAAAGATAAATCTTTCCCCCCTTTTACCCAATAAAATATAAGACAACTAAAAACAAATACAAGTCTATCATTGGAATATATTAAATCCAATCAAACAATTAAGAGAAAGAAAGCATTTATTTCTAATATTTCCTTTACTTAACAACAGTTCTCTACACATTAAATAAATATACACATTGAATTCATAATATGCATAACTATGTAAATAACAGTAAATTTTATTTCTCATTTGCCCAAAATATACTTTTCCACATTAATACTTTAATCAAATATTCTCAATAGTAAAATATATACATAATGTATATATATATATGTAGATATATATATATATACACATATATATACACATATACATATATACATACATTTGTACATATATTATATATAATTTATTAAATAAAATACGAAAACCCTAAATCAGATTTCGAAAGTCAATATACAGTGAAACCAAAATTTTGTGTTTAACACAAACGCCTACATTTTATACATGCCACGGCTCTGTGTACTCATAGTACACAGCCCGCGGTTGTGTTTAAATGTGCAGCCCTCCCGTATGGGGAGGCAGCTGTGTGACAGCCGCCGCTGCCTGTGAGGCCAGCGCCAGCTGCCTCCACAGCCGTCACCCCATATGGGGGCGGCTATGGGGGTAGCCCCGTGGCCCCCTCTACATACATTAAATTTTTTTAACAATAAAAATAAACATTCAGAATTCGCATGTATTAATTCACGATTTTTTTTTTGATATTCAATAACTTTTTTTTTAAGAATATGAAACCTACGACTTCGCCCGTACGGAGATTTCAATAAATTCAAAGGTTTCTTTCACAATCCAATTTATAAATATATATATGATGATATAAATATATAGTAATATATAGTAATATATATATATATATATATATATCTATACAAATCCACAAGGTTTCATGCTGGAGGAATAAAATAATTTCAACAGAGTTTCTGTAGGGGAAATTGGGGAAATACGCACAGTATTTTTCATTCAAATCCTAAATTACCCCAGAGGTTTCAATTTCCTTTTACAAAGAGTAAGCTACAGATATTTTCTAAAAACAACAATTCCTCACAAAAGAAGAATACAGTAAACAAATTTCCCGAAAAGTACAAGGATTTCCAATTAATTGAAATTTTCTTTCACAGATATTCTTTTCAATAACACCAAATTAAAACCACAAGATGAATACCTGATTTCCCAAAGCTTTTGAAAACAAACTGGAGAAGAGTTCCTCTGTTGTTGCCTGTAGCCTTCCAAAACTTTTCCCGAGAACAAAGCCCAAATTGAAACCAGAAATATTCCACAATTTTGCAACAAAATTCCAAAAAGCATAAACAGAAGATTTTTGCAGAGCACCAAAATATTTTTTTTTCCGTGAATGATAGCATATCCTCTGTGATTTCCCAGATCCAATTTTACCTCCGTAAACAAATTTCTTCCACCAACATCAATTAATGCACTGGCACACATGTCGAGAAGTGGTTGCAAAATATCTTCTCCACCACTTCTCGGCAATTTTGCCTATTTCAAATTTGCATGTAATTAAATTCATTTATTTAAATTTAAAAACTCAAATTTCAATTTACATGCATTTATTTTATTTAATTTTCTAATTTTCAAATACAAAAATAATTTACAATTCAAATTCCATTTCCACAAATAATTTTTAATTTAAATAAATCTATTCACACACTTAAATAATTTAATTTAATTTATTTAATTAAATTAGTTTAATCTTTTAAGATCAAACCATTTAACCAAATAAGCTAATTAATTAATTTAAATAACAATAATTTAAAGCACAATAAACTTACATTAAAATTAACCAAATTTACCTTTCAAACAATTTATCCAAACAGAAAAAGACAAAACAACCACGACACAAACTAAAACTGACAATGTACAGTGACCGGGTTATAGACTAAACTAGGGTGAACCAAACTACTATCTCCCAATCAACGTATCTGTTGAGTCTTGACACGCTCAGACCTAAGTACCCAGGTGGAGTCGGTGTCATGTACCTGCAATTCTTGCAACCAAGCAATAACATGCATATATATATATATAAATAAAGCATTGTACAGGCACACCGTGCGGAGAAAATCACGGATATCACAAGGCACTCGCAAGCGAGTGATGTGATTTCGTTCTCCACACCAATACATGTCACATCAGACTGACGAATTAAAACAGTTAGTCCATCAAAACATATACATAGCCATAATCAACTAAAAGTAAACATCTACGCTATCTCAAAGCATATCAGAAATAAAATATCGCAGTACATTGTATCATCATGTCACAGAATAAATCCACTGTCGCTCAAAACCAGCGATCAAAATATCCAAACAAAATATCATGGTCTAATAGTGTGAAAACATAACAGTAGAAAGCATAAGCATAAACGGAGGGGTACTACAACATTTCTGAATTAGATCTTGGATCTCTATTAATTAGAGTTTAGAAAAAATGTTAATTTTTTTCCCAAAGGTTTTTTATCATAATTTTCCAATCGGAGGAGGTACGGGAAAAGAGTCTTCAAAGCGGACCTTGGAAAATCAATGGATCACCTTTGTACATGCAGAAATGCTGCCCTAACTTTGATGCAACAAGACATGAGCCAAACGATGCATTGGTTTGGATTTGACTTTATAATCCTCACTAGTAGAATTTGGAAAATAAATGGCTACGTGACTAAAACTTTTAGTCACAACTAAAAATGACTAAATTCTACTAATCTTTTGCAACCCAGCTATAAATGAGTAAATAAATGACTAATTTGGTCATTGACTAAAAATTATATAATCACACAAATAAAAATAACTAAATAGTTAGTCATTTTTTTAGTCACAACCCATTTGAATAAATCATTTAAGGAATGGGTGACCCCACAAAACTGGTTTACAATTCCATTGAGGAAGCAAAATTGTAAAAAATTCCCCCATGAAGAAAATTTGGGTTTTAGGAGGTTCAAACGAACTTAGGGTCTAAATGAACCCATAGAGGGTTTGCTCGAACCCCCCTTTGAGTGAACCCTATTAAATGATGGGTTCCTCATTTTTCACATTTTCTGGAATAAAAACAAAGAGAAATTTTGAAAAAAAGGGGGGTTCACTCAAACCCCCCTTCGAGCGAACCCTCGTTTGTTCGAAAGGTCAAGGGGAGTTTGCTCGAAGGAGGGTTCGAGTGAACCCCCCTTTTTCCCTCTTCTGCCCCTCTTGCACCAAATTTCTACAAAAAATTTCCCTTCGAAGCTCGGGTTGAGGATGAAAATGGAGGAGACCTCATAGACCCAACTAGATGATGGTAGTCCTTGGAACAAGCTATCCATCGAATATAATTTTAATATGTTTTGGTTTTATTATGTATTTTATTTTTAATTTTGATTAAACATAGGTTTTTCACTAAAAATCAAGCTCTTTGTTCTGCATGTGTGGAAAAATAGTAGATTACTAAACAAAAATTTGAAAAATACCAATGCACTAGATATTGATGTCCTTGATCCAACAAAAAAAATGAATTTTGATACATACAAAAAAAGTTATGCTTTAGCCTGTGAATCATGTCTAAATTGTAAAGGGTTTGACTTTGAAACTTAATTAAGAAAAAAATATTCAATGAAATGCTATGAAACCAATTCCATGCACTAGATATCGTAGTTATGAATCTAAATTTGAAAAAAATAGAATTTTATCCTTCATATAAAAAAATTTATGTGATAGCCAGTGATGTCACTCTTTAAAAATGGTGTTTACTGTTGAAAACTAGTTTTTGAAGGAGATGGAAAAGAAGTGCAATATGATTCAAAAAAAATTGAAAAAAATATATTTAGAATCTACAAAAAAAATGTCACAAATCACTAGTTTGCATCATTTTCAAATTCCTTAATGTTTAGCCACTATAGGTTCCTGAAAGTGAAGATTTAGTTAAAAAAATTCAGTTCAATGTCCAGTTTGGCCAAAAATTGTAAACCAGTATTGTGGGATCACCTGAATCAAGAATATAGCCCACCAAAATACTTTAAAACTTTAATAAACATACTCTAAAACTTTTGTCGAAATCTTATTTTTCAGGCATAGCCCGCCTGAATGGAGTTTTCATTTTAATAAACATACTCTAAAACCTTTGTCGAAACATTATTTTTAGGTGTAGCCCACCAAAATGGAGAAGTCTTTCAATAAAGAATGATAGAGAACAGTAAGGAGATGTGTGTGACAAGAGGCATAGGATTCATTTTTTCTTATCTCATTCCCACTCTGCTTAAAAAGGGTTACATTATTCCCGCTACCGTTTGTAATCCAAGTATTTAATTGACATTTATTTGCATAATATCAAATTCCTTCAGAAGATTTTGAAGTATCATTGTATCCTATATAGGGTTTAGAATTATTTCTTTTAATTTAAAAAAATAAATAAATGATCTATTTTTCTATGATTAGATAATGTGGATAACTCCTAAATTTGTTGCAACACACTATCCTCTTTGGCACTGTATTCATTACTCCAACTGCTAGGGTTTTGCATGTGACATCTTTAATATCCTCATGTTAGTGGCTTTTAAATAGATCTCATTCTTTGCTTTAATCCTTATCATGGTAACCCTTGAGTTCCATAATCCACCTTCAATCTCTTCTAAGAACGTTGTCTTAAGCTAGACTGTACAGTATGCATATAAAGCAAGTCCTTCATACCTACCATTGTTCCAAACCACCACTCACTGCCTTGCTTAGAATGTTTCCTCCATAAGCATAATAACATGTTTTAAAATTATGGTTGCTAGTGATTGACCATTAAGGTCACTACTTTCATCAAAATACAATGAGATTTTTGTCTTCAAACTTAAGGCATTATGCAAGATAACATTCTGAATTGTTTGCTATGTGCAATTTGATTTTCTTGCACATTTACTACTTTACTAACTACCTTTAAGACTGGATATTTGACCCTCAGCTGCAATCTCAAATAGCTCACTCAGTGTCACTTGAAGATTCCTTTCATGAGAATCCTTCTATAAAATCAAACTATGCCCTATAGACTGCTTACTTACTTACTATAGGGGACTCATTGTTTCATGGTATTGTGGGTCTTAAGATCCTTCAACCTTATTGTCACTACTTCACAATCCATAAGGTATTATTCTCTATTCTCCCATCTTTGATGAGTCTCTAAACACAGATCAAACATGCAATCCACTACCTCCATTATACAATGGCTAAGAAGAAACATTGAAATTTTGATTACCATTGTTACTTCATTTGGGAAGACATTCCCTAATTGCATTTTCCTTTTCTAACACTGCCAAAAGCATTTGAAAAACCCTTAAGGTTAGCAAGGGGGTAAGGAAACTCACTATTAAAATCTCCACTTTACTATGCAAGGTTTGAGCTTTATTATCTTGTCACTGCTCAACCTTTTTTTGACTATTACACTTCAAGTGACTGTCATTCTTCATACCATAGATTGCATGTACAAATGTAATTGAGCTACATAGTGTGCTTGTTATTGGCTACAATCTTTAGATTGCAATATTTTGTTATTGGCTACAATGTCTCAATCTTTTTGGTATTGCAACCTCACTAATCCGCTAGTTATGGTTTATGTTTCTACGAAAGCCTAGGGTTTGTACCCTAGTCATGCTCTTACCAATGCTTTTGTTGGTATTAAAAAACAACCTTAGACCTTGGGTCAGAAAATTAGCTATCTTGACAGGGTTGTGGTATGATCTTGGATTGTATCCTACAGTGTGTGGGAAGCTTGTGTTTAATCATTAAGGTATGTAAACTTGATCAAGGAAATGTATCCTATATAGCCTTTCTTTATTACTTTCCATAATGGTTATTAGATGATCACATTATTATAGTTTGTGGTAACCCAAGATTGCATTCAAGTATGTAAGAAACTTGGTTTGTAGTTTAATTTGTACACTTTTAAGTAACATTCATAAGGTTTAGAAAATATTGATCACTCTTTGGAATAGCCCATTAAACATGGGTTGTGCTTGAATGCACTACATAATTGATATAACACAACCAATATGCATATCAACCAAAGTTATAGGCTCTTTAATGCAGTAAGAGTTAATTTTTCTTGGATCGTGCTATCATTACATCGTAACCTGTTAAACTTGACTCGACCTGAATGCACCCAATGATGATTGAAACCTAATTGTGATGGCAGTGATTTGTACATGAATTGTGCTCATGTGAGTGCCTCCATTTCTATCACAACATAGTCAGATTAAACTTGGTTCACACATGAATGCATCTTGTATTTATTATAGCACAATTGTGCCACATGACCAATAGAGTTATGGATCACATAATTACATTCATGAGAATTTGTTCCTCGGTTATGCTCTTATGGTGATTCCATTACCATTACAACATAAACCTTTGGAATTATATTGCTCAAATCCTTACATTGCTTATTTTTTCTTTGGATGGATGGCTTCATGGATTTTTAGTGATTTATACAACTTTTGTTTTGATAGTAAATGACATCGGATTCTTTTTGAAGCTGAAATGATTTATTAATTATGGTTTTATGATGATTTTGAGTTTTATTTAGAAGGGGTTAATATGTGGCATTTTTATGTGCAAGAAGAATAGATTATGATGCAATGTTCAAGTATGGACATTTTAGGAAAAATTAGATTGCTATCAGTGTCATAACCAAGTTGGAGAGTACTTTCAGTCAATCTGAAACACTTTCGGGTGTTTTCACTAGGAAGTAGAACCTGAGTGTAGGAATTTTTGAATATCCGATAGAGGAAGTTCCTTTATTCTAAAGATAAAATCATAAATATGTTAGTCTAATTGGACATCCAACTGGAGATTTTTAATATCTGATAGAGAAAGTTTGTACATTCTAAAGATAAAATCATAAATCTGTTGGATCGATTTCATATCCAATTTGAGGTAGTGAAGCTTTGACAGAGGAAGTTCCTACATTTTAAAGATAAAATCATAAATTTTATCAGTCCAATTTCAGATCCAATTTGAGGTAAGGCTGATTTTTTTCAATTGTTGCTTGGGTAAAAACTCGAAGCTATCCTCAACACCTGGTAAAGTTGTGGCTAAAAATAGGATTTGCAGGCTGAGGAAGTTCTTCATGGATGAAATTGGGAATAAAATTCAAAATGGAAAAGAGAGTGGAAAAGTATAATTTGATGAAACTCTTGCAAATTTGAAGTTAATGACTGATGCTTTTGTTCATTGTTATGATGGGAAAGATTTTGAATAGTCATGTAAACCTGGTAAGGCCAATTTTTTTCAATTGCTACTTGGGTAAAAACTCAAAGCTATGCTCGACACCTGGTAAAGTTATGGCTAAAAGTAGGATCTGCAAGCTTAGGAAGTTCTTCATGGATGAAATTGGGAATAAAATTCAAATGGAAAAGAGAGTGGAAAAGTAGAATTGGATGAAACTCTTGCAAAGTTCAGGTTAATGACTGATGCTTTTGTTCATTGTTATGATGGGAAAGATTCTAAATAGTCATGCCCGAATAAAAAAATTTACTGTGATTTGGAGAGCATCTTCTATACAGCAAGCTATCTTAAATCAAATAGATAAAGCAAACAACTGTGAAAGAGCTAGTAATTTTGAATTTAAAACAATGGTGTCTTACATATAGAATCCCCCTGTGATTTGCTCCTAGAATAAGGTATAGAAATTTAGAATTTGAAACAATGGTAAACAAACAACTTATATTTATCCCATATGTTATGCTACAACAATTAACTATAGGTTAGAACATATCCATATCAACATAAAATAGCAGGTGCAATTCACCTCAAACTCTGTTGTGGTAATTGCCTTGTAAGGAAGTTTTCACTCCATGAACATTCTCTATGCACATCAGTATTTTGGTTATTATCTCGATCTCCTTTGTGATCAAAAGAATAGTGAAGTTCATTGCATAACTCATGACTATTTTGCAGTGCTATGATCCAGTGCTCTTTTACTTCTTACTCACTGTGTTCTCAATCACCATGTGCAAATGACTTAAAGGAGAGATCTTTGTCACCATTTGACAGTAACTTTCTTTTTTTTTGGACTATTTGTTATGATTCAATTACTGTTGGATGGTGTTCTTCCTTTCTCAGTCCTATAGAATAGAGGACAATTCATAGTTTGCAACTCTCTAACAATGGTAAATAGATACAGTAAAGATATTAAAAAATTTTGAAGTGGATTTTTTTTGAATTGCTAAAGCCTATTTATCAATTTTATAACTTATAATTATTTAAGCTATTTGAATAGCTAAACTTCATACTATAAATCTTTAAAGTACAATAGAATCAGGTACTTAAAATTATTAAAGAGAAGTTGAATGAAAATTAGTAAATTACTACTGATTTAGCTTTCCCTTTTGTGTGTTTATAAGGTTATTTCTTCCAACATTTGTTAGGCCTATTTTGGATTCTATGGAAACAACAAAGGCAGCTCCACATCCAGGTCTAAATGAGGTGATGACCCATCCTTCTATGATGAAGTTTGCAGGATACACCCAATAATATATCTAAAAATATCATATTTTTAAACCTTTAGATCTTTGAGATCATTGCAGATTTGATTTGATTTTTGTACAGCTAGATGGATCTAAAAAATTGTTGCTTGAAAATAATGTAAATGAAAATGTTATTTGTTCAAAATAATCTAAGGGTGTTATTTTTCATTTGCACAAATTTTTTTCATCTACCTTAAGATAACCATTAAAATTATCATTTTCTTAATCATATTATTTCATTGTATATTTTTATTTTGTTAGATTGTATTGGATAGTTAATGGTTAAGTTAAAATTTAAAAACAAATCAGCATAATATACTTTCCATGTACTTATTTTTATCACTTGTAAATCTAAATTTTTGTTACTTTTTGTGATCATCAAAAATAGAGATGATTTAGTCTCTATGAAACATTTTCATGCATGTTTGAGATCTCTACAAGGTGATAAAAAAGGCCCTAAAGTTTGGTAAGGTTTTGAGTATCCTTATTATTTTGATGGTAATATTGTCAGTAAGTTCTCTCCTTGCCCAAATATTGTCACCTGAGAAACTACCATGATGCTCTTGATTGTAAATTACGTTGTTCCCCCTACCTTCTCACTACATGTCTAATTCTTCAACTCTACCAACTGCCCTTCCATCTTAGTTTCTTTTCATGCTTTTGCATCTATTCTCTTATGAATTTATTCTTATGACTCTGAAATCTATCACTAGGTCTATTATGATTATTAGGTCTTTGAGGGTATATGATTTTCTACTACGAACTCTTAGATTGTCATACTTTTGATGACAATTCTCCAAGGATGTTTGCTTACTGACTTAACTCTCTATATATTCTCCATTATGCATTGAAAATTCATGGTTTATAGTTAACTATTTAGTGGTGTAACCATTGCCATGTTTCTTGGGACTATCATCCCTATAGGATAGTTTCCTTAAATAGATTTGAATGTAATTTAAAAGGTGCCCATAAATATTGAAAAGTTTCATAAGACTATTGTGTCAAGGTAGTAGGTGGTCGTGACAAGTTTCATAAGACTGTTGTGACAAGTTTCATAATACCATCATATTACAAGAGCCAAGAAGACACGGTGTGGTGTAGCAATAACATCTCGCATTACTGTGAAGGTTGAGCAATAAATGTGTGGTATGTTGGTAACTCAAATACTTCCCCTGCATCCCTGCAAGAGCCAAGAAGACATAGTGTGGTGTAGCGGTAACATCCCACATTATCGCAAAGTCCAAGCAATAACAGTGTGGTGTAGTGGTAACATCCCACATTACCACGAAGGCCAAGCAATAACAATGTGGTGTAGTGGTAACATCCCACATTACCACGAAGGCCAAGCAATAACAATGTGGTGTAGTGGTAACATCCCACATCACCGCAAGGATCATGTCAAAACGATGCGGTATCGTGGTTAAACTATAAAAAGAAATATCACATTTCTTTGAGGCATTTTTTTGAAACATTTTGCTTTCCTTGTGTATATTGCTTCCACATTTTCATGTATGTCTAGCAAGGCACTTGTAACTACAACATATGACAAAAAAATCCCTCCCATTATGCTTTGATGGATGTCCCTTCGTTATTACTGGATATCTGATGTAGTGTACATTATTATAGTGTAAGCCTATTTTTTAGATTGTTTCATTTAGCATCACCAATATTCTCCACAAGAACATTGTCCTTGTTTAAAATGATGGAAATGGTTCACATCTCTCAAAACAATTTCTCTTGCAACAATCTTGGAGATGAATTTAGATGTAGTGTGAAATTCAGAACATACTTGAAGGTTCTTAACAACTCTAATAGTTGTGCCAGGGGCCATGTTTAACAAACCAAATGAAATTGCTAACTTTTCACTATGGTGGCAGATAAATGATTATTTTTTCTTCTATTCCACAACATTGAGTAAAAGTCTTGAATCTGGAAATACCCTGTTGCCTTCATTTTCCAAGCCAATTTCTCCAATTTTGCATAGATCTCCCATTTTTGTGGATGTGATATGTCTCCTACACAAAAAAGAATGTACCATTTTATGCCCTTCAATCCAACTACATGCAGGTATCTTTTTAATTCCTTTATCTTTCATCAATCTCCTTACTATTTGAACCTCACCACACCTACCCGCTTCTCCACAGATGTTCTAGAGAAGAACATAAGTTGCAACATTTTTAGGATCCAACTAAAAAAGCAATGTTACTGGAATACTCAACCTATATTTATATATGATCCACAGGAACCAAAGGTTTAACTGGCATCTCAATAATAATGTTTAGGGTGTCCTCAAGATAGCCATCATGGGCACAAAGGTCAATCATGCACACCTAATGATCAACTATATATGGAATGTAATAAGGGTTATTGGTGTGTGAAGTATGTACAACCGTCATCCATTAATTCTACATGACTACATGCATCTAGAACACAAGCAAAGCTTACAATGTCGGTGTTCCAGAGTGCTTCATTAATTCAAATATTTTTAGAGCTTCCTTGCAAAATTAATTTTGTGCACATTTTGTAATCATATCATTTCATTCCATGAGATGACATCTCTTTGAGGCATTCTATCAAACAATTCATTTTGTACTACATTTTGGTGTCAAATCTTTGGTAATTATGGTTAGTTTCATTACATTCAAATTCTAAATTCTGGAAATTTTATACAGTAAATAGATTGATGGTTGTTTGGATAGTGAAATTAGCTCTCTTAGAAATTAACTAAAATATCTAGAAGGATTATTTTAATCAAAGAGAATTTTGTGGTTATTTTTGTAACAATGATTTTACAATGCAACTAGCTTGCTATTTTCATTCAAGATACAAGTCATAAAACTCAATCACATACCAAGAAGATGGTACTCTACTTCAAACCCTCAACCTCACTTAGTTTATTCTGCTTACATGGGGATATTAAGGAAGTTGGTAAAAATTAATATATATCATTTTTTGTTTGTGAAGGAGAATCCTGTGAGATTCAATATGGCAATGGATCAATATCTAGTTTCTTAAGTAAAGATGATGTCACAGTTGCGAAACTTGTTGTGAAACATCAGGTTAGTAATTTTTGGATGTTAAGGCTTCCCAGTTGGATATCAAATATCTTTTCTCATCAAAATAATTTGGAATTTATGTATAAATGGATTCTTCCATGGTGTAGGTCTTTACTCAGACAACACATGAAACAGGGTTGACATTTTTGTTGTCTAATTAAGTCAGATGGAATTCTTGGGCTTGGTTTCTAAGAAATTTATGTTGATAATGGTGTTCCATTCTGGTTAGTGTAGATAGCCTTCATTCTATAATATGAGCATATCAACTTTCTTAAACTTTGAACAAGGTTCTGAAATCAAGGGTTCAATATGCATATTTCAAGCCTATGTTGAACACTTTGTTTAAGGAATTTGTTGACAAGGCTACAGTTCTTTAATTGATTTATCTTTTTGTTGTGTTTGGACTTTTGTAAACTTGCAATCTACAATGCACTTTTATTCTTTATGAATTGAGACTAATAGTAATTTTGTTGGTTGTATTGAGGCACAACTTAACTCATGGTGGAAAAGGCATCACCATGTTGCTCATATCAAATGGCACGTTGCATATAAAGGAGGAAAGATTCTAGCCAGGGGTTATTGTTGACTGCATTGAAGGAGAGAGCTTCATATATGGGACATGATCAACACTCTCCTTCTTGGATTCTACATGTTATAGCTTGCTCCAGGAAGATTTCCCACATTGTAGAAATTTTAAGAGATGAAAGGGGCATGTTCTCACATTGAAGGGCTTCAAGCATGTGTTTCCATCATTGCAGAAGTTTTTTGGAGAATTTTCTTTCTTGCAGTCATTTTTGTGCAATAGTGTAACTCTAATTTTTAGTCTTGTGACTGAAAATAGCAATTGTAATACTCTATTTCTAAGCTATAATTAGAACACCTTTTTTATTAATAAAGTTCTTCGATTTTTCCTTCTCCATGGTTGTCTTATTGTGTGAAATTGATGATTGATGTGTATTTCTATGTTTTATACTTAAATCCTCAAATATCAATCAATTAAAATGACTAACTATACTATTAATTGACAACAATTAATAATTAAATTGACTAAACATACTACCAATTGATAGAAATCAGTGAATAGTGAATAAAAATGACTAAATAAGTGACCAACTAACAACAATCAATGACTAAATAAGTGACCAGATCACAACAATCAATGACTAAATCAACAACTAAATAAGTGACCAATTAAATATATTAGTGAATAAAAAATGACTAAATAAGTGACCAGATTATAGTAATCAATGACTATATATAGCAGTGGAAAAAAATGACTAAATAAATGACTAGATTACAGTAATGAATGACTAAATCAATGACTAAATATACTGCCAAATCGATCAATCAAAACAACCAATATAAATGACTAAAAATGGTTTAGTCATCAATCTGGTCACGTTATATATGACTAGAAATAAACTACTAATGGTCATGTGATCAAGTTCAGTCATTTAAAGCAGTTTTAAGTAGTTTTTTCAATCATATATTGCTATTTATGTACTAGTGCTTCTACTTGAATATTGGGTTGAGGATTACTTGGTGAAAATTGGTCATTCGCTGGGAAATTTAGTGGATGCAAATTTTGGAATAATCGAAAGCGATTCTTACATATACACCCAAATTAAAAGTATTGCAATCAAGTAGATCTTGAAGGATATGTTGCTCTGTGTGGATGGGGAGCATTGGATTCAACAGGTTGAGGTTGAGGAAGAAAAATACTACTGTTCAAAATGTCGTACTAGAGACCATGGGGTGGTGAACTATAGAAAGGTGGCGAAGAAATAGAAGGAATGGAGGCCTTAGGTTAGTAGTAATTTCATGCCCCTCCAACTGGGGAATCAAAATTTGGATGGTCGAGATCGATCCGCAAAGGAGGCACTTAAGATCGAGGCTCCTAGCTGCTAGGGTTCTTTGGCCTAGCTGGCCAATCCGGTCGCTAGAATGGCCACTTTAGTGTCTGGAGGGGGAGCACTGTTGATGGTTTCTTCTCCTAGGAACATGTTATGTTGCTTAGGGGCAGATAAAATAGAGACTACATTGAACTCGGGAGTGTGGTCACCTCCCGATCGAACTACGAATGTCGTGATATAACATTCAAGTGATGGGGTGCATCTGGTGGGGGTCATTACTAAAGTGGACCCTCTCATGGACGCAAGGGATGATGTTGGCTCTATGGATCTGGAATCAGAGCCT
Organism: Sequoia sempervirens; assembly: GCA_007258455.2. Lineage (NCBI taxonomy): Eukaryota > Viridiplantae > Streptophyta > Pinopsida > Cupressales > Cupressaceae > Sequoia > Sequoia sempervirens. The sequence continues at coordinate 12,169 of VDFB02002702.1, read as the reverse complement.
GAAAAATTGGATATAATTCACCCAAGGGAAAGTAGCCAATCGGTTGGCGTGTTCTTGGATAAAGTGAAGAAGGGGAAGGTGCACAAGTTGAGGAAGCAAAAGAGAGAGGTTGTTGTTGTTGAATTGAGATTACCCAACATAAAAGACTTTTTGAAAACCAAGGGAGTCGTTGTCTCCCTTAGGAAGCCATGAAGATCATAATGTGGAATGTTAGGGGCCTAACATCCCTTGACAAGCAACGCTTAGTCAAGCGTTAGTTAGACAAGCTAGTAGTTGATATCATTATTCTACAAGAGACTAAGATAAGCTCAAAGGAAGGTGAGAAGTTCGTGAAATATTGTAGAAAGTGGGTGGGTTTCTTCTCAAATGTTGTTGGCACGGCAAGGGGTCTAGGCATTCTTTGGAAGGAAAATTTGGTAGATGTTAAATTTGAGTTGGTGCAAACTCATTGGCTGCAATGTGTGGTGAGGTGTCGCTTAGTCAACTTTTTGTTCTTACTTTTTAATGTGTATGGTCCAACCAAATCAGTTGACAAGGAATTTGTCTAGCACAAATCAAATCAATATTTGAGGGTATGGACAGAAAAATGGCAATCATGGATTTGATGGAGAAAAGTGGGGGCCTCCTAAAAGAAAATAAGGGCATGCTTGACTTTCGATCATTCATATTTGATCTTGGGGTGGTGGGTAGTGTGCCAAAAAAATGGAATATTCACATGGACGAATAGGAGGGCCAGTTTTATTGGAATCACAGAAGGTTTGGATAGGTTCTTTATTGGCGAAGGGTGATTGGGTGATTTGTTCAGATGTTGCTCATGTATTCTACCAGTGGCTGGTTTTGATCATTTCCCAGTCCAATTAGATATATGTTTGAATGAGAAGCTAGGTAAGGGGTATTTTAAATTTGAGTCAATGTGGTGGCATGATGAGAATTTAATAAAATTATTGGAGGATTGGTGGAGGGAAGGGAAAACATTTGAAGGGACCATCAGCTTTTTCTTCATACGTAGATTGGCATACATTAAGGAAAAACTTAAATTGTGGAACGAGGAATCATTCAAGGATATCTTCGCAGAGAAGGAGTTGGTGGAGCTCGAGTTGAAAAAATTAAATGAGAATGTAATTCTCTTTGAGATGAATGTGATAGACTACTAGAAGGAAAAATAATTGAAATCAAAACATTCCAAGCTTCTAGCAAGAGAGGAAGTTTTTTGGCGTGACAAGGCTCGCGAATTGTGGCTTAAGGAGGGTGATGCCAATACAAAAAAATTCCATAATTCATCTAGAGCTCACTGGGAGAGGAACATGATTGAAGAGATTGTGTGAGTTGCTGGGTCTATTTCCAATTATTGGGTGGAGATTGAACTAGAAGCAGTGCGCTTTTTCAAGGGTCTATTAGCGGTAAAATAAAATCCGTCAAGGGTTGGTGATTGGTCTATTCTCGATTGTATTCTAGAGTGCATTGGAGACACTGAAAACAAGTTTCTCTATGAACCCTTTTCATTGGAGGAGGTTAGGTGGGATATTTTGGCCTCCACCCGAACAAGACCCTTGGGTTAGATGGTCTAATTGCAAAATTATTTCAACAGTGTTGGAATTTCGTGGGCACAGATGTCTAGTTGTTGGTTGAAGATTTTCACAAGAAAAAAATTATAAAGGATGTGAATAATACGGCTATTGCACTGATACCAAAGAAGGCAGTTTGTAAGTCCTTTGTAGACTTTCTGCCAATATCATTATGTAATATTATTCACTAGATAATAGCTAAGGAATTGGCAAATAGGCTAAAGTTGGTGCTAGGTTGGGTGATATTGAAAGAGCAAAACAGTTTCACCCCTAGGAGGGAGATTATTGACAACATAATTACAACCTCTGAAACTCTCCACATGATCTCTTCTAAGAATATGAAAGGTATGTTAATCAAGTTGAATATTAGCAAAGCTTATGATCATGTAGATTGGTGTTTTCTTCTAGTTGTATTGCATAGATTTGGATTTTCAAAGCATTGGAGGGAAATGATAGAAACATGCATTTCAACTCCCTATTTCTCAATTTTGGTCAATGGCTCATTGTGCAGTTTCTTTGGGGGCACAAATGACCTCTGAGAAGGGGACCCTTTTTCTCCCTTCCTTTTTTTATAATGGTTGAGGCAATGGGAAGGCATATCAAGGGGCTTAGAGAAGCTCGTTTGCAGAAAGGAATAATGATCTCAGAAGATTTGTAGCCAGTTTCATATTCCCAATTCGTGGATGATACAATGCTTTTCGAAGAGGCAATGTTGAGAGAAGCCAATATAGTAAAAGGTACTGAAGACCTTTATGTGGAGTCATCAAGGCAGGTCATCAACAAGGAAAAGTCAAAAATCTACTTCCTCAACACAAAGCCATCCATTTGGAGGAAGATTGCACGGCTTTTGGGTTTTTCAGAGGCAAAGCTGCCATCTAAAGACCTTGACGCTTCATTATTTCATGGGGATTGCTACTTGTCCCTTTGGTGAGATGTTCTTGATGGGTTTCGAGGAAAAGTAGAGGCTTGGAAGAATAAATGGCTTATGTTGGTCAGCGGGATCATGATGATTAAATATGTTCTCTCAGTGGTACCTGTTTTCGTTATGTCTTGCTTCAGGGCCACTCACAAGGTGGTGTCTAATTTGGAGAGCCAACTAAAAAAGTTCTTTTGGGAGGGAGCTAAGGATGACAAAAGAATTACTTTGATTGGGTGGGACACAACTTGTTTGGATAAGAATTTGAGGGGAATGGGGCTTCACAAGATGGATTTGTTGAATAAGGCATTGGGTGCCAAACTATGTTGCAAGTTATATCGCGAGCTTAATCGCCAATGGTGCAAAAAATTTCAAAGAAAATATATGGATAATTTGGACTTAGAAAGAATCTTGAGGTTGGCCAACATGCATGGTGGTTCTCCCTTTTGGAAATTTTTATGGGAATTTCGCCTAGTAATCACGAACCACCTAACTTAGAGAATTGGGAATGGTAGGTGTGCATATTTCTAGAGGGATTTGTGGGGCAGATTCCCCCCAATTGTTGAAGCATGGAACAATGTTGAGTGGTTGGAAAACATGATTGCTTGCCATGGGAAGTGTGTGGCAGATTATGGTAGAAGTGTGGATGGGGTGGGGGTTGAAGCTTTCAAATGGTTGGATGTTTGCTCCCTTGAGGCTCTTTACTTTTTTGTGGCCCCTCTAAGGGACATGCTAGCATCACGTAGAATTTTCTTATCAACCAATGAAGATGAAGTTATATGGTGTGGGTCAAAATTAGGTGAATTTTCTATCAAACTGGGATACAAAATTCAGAGGATGAGGCTCCTGGGTGTGGATTGGTCGGTCGATCTTTGCTGGAAGGATGGAATTCTCCTTAAGGTTAGATCTTTCCTTTGGACTGCCTTACACCAGTGGATTTTGACAAGTGGTAGATTGGCAGGTTATGGATTTTAGGTTCCAAGTTGGTGCGTGCTATGTAGAAAGGAGTGTGAAACGACCAACCACTTGCTAATTCTAAACTACCCCTTCTCATAATGCTAGGATTGGTTGTTGGGTGCTTTGGGTTGGTCAACTCTTAGGCAACAAGACTTGTAATTTTTACAAGACAACCTGGTAAGGAATCGAATCAATGTATGGGCGAAGGCATGGTTGGTAGCACCCGCTTTACTAGTTTGGCGGCTCTAGAAAGAGTGTAACAGAATGATATTCAATGATTCATGTCTCTCAATTTTGGATGTCATCAAAAGGATAGAAAATGACATTGTTGAGGTGTTGAATAGGAACAATTTTCACAATAAGGCTACATGTTTCATTGACTGGGATAATTTTCTTCAAAAGGTTTGGCCATCCTTGAAGCCTCCCGGTGTACTAGCTACGGCCAAGGTCAAGCAAAGAGGTTCAACTAGGTGGATTCTGCCCGGAGTTGGCTATTATAGGTTAAATTTTGATGGCTCTTCTAAAGGGAACCTAGGCAAGTCTGGGGCTAAATGTGTTATCTTTGATGGTGTTAGACGATGCATCTAGGCGCTATTTAGAAAGCTCGGGGTGGCAACAAATAATGAAGTAGAATTAGAAGCCTTAGCGTGTGGGGTGCAGTTATGTCTTGCCAAGGGAATTAAAATGGTTGAGATCGAAGGGGACTCTTAGGTTTACATCAACGTTGTATCAAAGTAGAGCTCCCCGAATTGAAAACTGAAAGGATGGATAGCTAAAATTTGGGAGGTGCTAGAGAAGTTAGATGGTTTCACGTTAAAGCATATGTACAAGGAAGAAAATGAGATGGCTAATTGGTTAGCGAATCGAAGGGACGTGCAAGATGATTTGGAGGAAATTTTTGATGACATTTCCCTTACAGGTGCACTAGTTGACCTAGAAAAAGTGGAAGTATTAGGGATCTAAGCTAGGTACTCTGGCTTATCCTTGATTGTATCAGTGTATCTCCTTGGTCTGTGGTCATTCTTGGGTGGGTTAGCACACTTTGTTATGGTAGTACTAGAGGCTACTCCTTCCGCAACCGCGTGGCATGGGTGGTCGGGAATGATTGGCTTGTGATGTGTGGTTGGACACTGGTTGTTTGGGGTTTTTTAGTTGTAGGCCTCACATGTGGGATTTGTATCAGATTGACGAAGGTTATCTCTACTATTCTGGGAATGATGGCACATAGGGGGCCAAATAGCAGTCTCTCTGTGGTTGTTTAGTCTCTTTGTTGCAAGGTTTGGAGATGCGAGCGATATAGAAAATCTAATTTAAGATTCTTATTGGTTGATTTGAATCTAGGCAAGGCATATATGGAGGGGTGGTGGCTATATTCCTTTTCAACACAAGTATGGTTGTGTATTTCAATTTTCATTGTAGGTGTTTGGGCAGTAGTGAGTTGGGCCAATTGGAAACGATTAGCGAGCAGCTTCATTTCTTGTTCCAAAAAGCTTAGGAGAAGGAGATTGTAGCAATCAAGAAGGTGGTTGGTGAGGATTTTTGGAGTGGTCCTCATACCCATGCCATCTAGGTGTTGGAACATTTTGTTAACAATTACATTCAGGTGCTTGGGGTTGGGTTGTGGGGCGTGCAAGTTGTGTTGTGTTATGGGTGCGAGGAAACATATTTGGTGGTCTGTGACACCATTGATGGTGTCCCTATCGAACCTGAGTATGGGTTGGTGGTGGGCATGCTAAGTCTTAATCAGGACAACAAGAAGGTGAAGTTGCACAGGGCTTGGAAACTATTCAAGAAAGGAGTTGAGTAGAAGAACAACATTGGTGATTTCATGTAGTTCATTAAGGCCAATCCTGGCTTGATCGAAGAAGGTGTTGTGGCTAGGTTAGTTGATATCATTGATGGTGTTGGCTATTTGTATCATTGATGCCATATGGTTGTTGTATTTTCCTTTTTAATCAATAGAGGGAGCTACACCCTTTGGTATCTCTTACCTAAATATATATATATATATACATATATATATATATTATACAACATATGATATATATTATACAATATATAAAATATATTATATTGTATCATTATATTATATAATTAATATATAATATATTATATTATTATTATATTTAAAAATAATAATATAATATATTATATTTTTTTGTCTATAGGGATGCACACAATAGCCCGCAAACCATGTGCATCGGGTAATTAATATATAATATATAATATTATTATATTATATAATTAATATATAATATATAATATGTATTTTATATAATATATATAATATAATATTATAATGTAATATATATATCATATTATAATATAATATATTATATATTAGTTTATAGAACTTATAGTTTATATAAACTCATAGACTTGACATAATAAAAAAGCCTATGAAAGTAAACAGATATTCGTTTACTATGTCATAAATTAAAAAAAAGGTCAAAATTTTATTTTACAGTTTGCATTTAATTGTTGCATGAAAAGGGTGAAGAAGGGAAAACAGATATCCGAGACTAATATCTGAGTTAAAAATTTGCACTCCAAACCATTTGCAATCAAAGGTATTTGATTTTAATGGCTTTTCTTCAAAAAAATATTATTTTAGCATTATTTTATAAGAATTTTAGTGTTAAATAGGTTTTTTATATGCATTTTAATTTGTAATCAAAAACTTGTTAATTTTTTAAATTTTCAACATCAACCAGGTTTTCCAATAGCTAAGAATCTCAATCCTGCTCCAAAAAGGAAACCCTACATAGCCAAATCCTCCACCACCAAATCCTCCATTACAATACCCACCTTCTAACCATGGCAATTTAACTAAATTGAGAAACATTTGCTAGTTATACGATAGGAACCCTCACTTGTCTATAATTAAAACCACTTTAGAATCAATAATTTCCAATGCTAAAACTCTTATTGACCAACATATTACCTTTTTAGAGTGGGGAGAGGCCAAGAGGCAACAATATGTTGATGGCTTATCATACAATCAAGTGAGTGAACTTGACATTTCCAAAGCCCAATCAACACAACTATTTATCAATCCTAAAAATAGACAACCCATTGATGTGCACAAGCCTAAATATTTGATTAAATGGTGCACACAACAAGGTATCCTAGATAGTTTTTGGGATTTTTGGTGGATGGTTTTTTATAATCCTACCAACAACAATATTGATGTCCCACAATATTTTCTTTGAAAACTAAATGTTGAATTTGTCATGGGTAAGCATGTCAACTACTTTGATATGTGAAATTCCCAAGGTATGGGTAGAGGAATGCCTCAGGATAGACCCAGGGAAGATCAAGTAACCCCAGTTATTCCCCCTCTACCTATTGCTCCCCCACCTCCAATACCTCACCCAGAGATTGTTGCAGATGCAACACATCAAATTTTCTTGGTCATACACTCTTTTACTAGTCATTTGATCACACATATCTCATAGTTCACACAACCACATGATAGTGTTACATTTGTTGCATCAGTTGCTATTGGCATACCCTCCTCTTCTCCACATATTTGTGTGCCCCATCATTGCATTATGTGCAACTAGGGAAGTTTGGGTCCTCTTGGACAACCTAATGAGACTTTGGTGGATACATCCAGCTATGAGGTTCATCATATGTCAGATGTCGAAGACGAGAGAGCATAGGATGAAGCATATCCCTATGAGAGTCATCAAGTACAAGATATGATGTGTATGTAACAGTAATACTTAAAGTAATTTAATTGTTTTTTATCTTAAATTAATATTTAATAAGAGATATTAGTACTATTTATGTGTTGGATTTAATAGTTCTTGACGGAGGATCAAATTTCGTAGGTCCAAGAGGGTATAGTTATGACCATTTCATTTGGCCTAGAGAGTAAGTATATGGTATACTTTTTTGCACATACATGTTTACAATTTTTTTATTGTATATGCATATCATTTAAATTGTGATTTAGATGTTAACTTTTCAAATCTACTCTGATTAAATACATGTACATAGATTGATAGTCCTATGCATTCTTGTCTTTTTATGCAACAACCTGGTACTTCTACATCCATGATGAATTCTTTTAACACATTATAATATATTTTTTTGCAAGAGCTCAAAAAAGTTTTCAAAACAATGTTGCACAAACTCTAATGAATGAGATCTATCATCACTCATGTAAAAATGGTACTCCATGATTATCTTCCTCTCCACTTATGTACTATCAAGGGCATGTCTATATGTGATATGGACAAAAATAGAAATTTGAATAGAATTGTAATATTGGGATTGTACCTCATTTTGTGGTTACAATGTGTAATTTTTACTAAAATTGACCATAGAATCACATATATAATTGTTCCAATTTGGAAAGAGTCCTTACACATCCTGAATTGTTGATCCAACCATTGGGACCTATGGCTATGCCTTGCATACTTGTAGAAAATATTTTTCTTACAATTAGAAATAAAATCATCAATACTTACCTCTATTGTAACCAACTCACATCTAGGACCTTCACCCCCACTCTTCAAATTGTATTTCATTATCTCAAATCTCCTTTTCTCAATCATTTTGTTAGCAAAATCATGTTCATTTCCCTCATAAAAACATGTTACAAACTTTGATAAACTACCACATTACAAACACTTCTAATTTAAACAATCGTTTATATAGAAAAATCAACCATCACCTATAGCACATAAAAAATAAATCTAACAAGTCCCTAGATGACTTCAAAATTTGCAATGCATCACACTATTGCAACATTTTGTTAGTATTCAGGTCTCTCCCTCCCACCCTACCTAGATAAATCCCTCTCTCTTAGGTCTCTCCCTCCCTCAATCCCTTCCACCCCCTCTCTCTCTTTTAGGTCTCACCCTCCCTCTATTCGTCCCAGCCCCTCTCTCATGTATCTCACTCCCACCCTTCGTAAATCAATCTCTCTCTCTTCCTCCTCTTACGTATCTCTCTCTCTCCCTCTTAGGTCTCTCTATCCCTATATCCCTCCCACCCCCTCTCTCCCTCTTAGGTCTCTCTATCCCTATATCCCTCTGACCCCCCTCTCTCTCATGTCTCTCCATCCCACCCTTAGGCCTCTCTCTCTCTCTCTCTATCCCTTTATCCCTCCCACTTCCCCCTATCTCAAGTCTCTCGCTCCCACCCTACCTAAATAACTCTCTCTCAAGTCTTCTCCCTCCCACCCCCCCTCTCTCTCAGTTCTCTCCCTCCCTCTATCACTACCACCCCCTCTCTCATGGATCTCACTCCCACCCTACCTAAATCAATCTCTCTCTCTGGTATCTCCCTCCCACCCTACCTAGATAGTTCTCCCTCTCTCTCAAGTCTCTCCCTCCCTTTATCCCTCCTACTTCCCCTCTCTCTCTTAGGTCTCTCACTCCCACCCTACCTAAATAACTCTATCTCTCTCTCTTTCTCTCTCTCTCAGGTCTCTGTGTCCCTATGTCTATATCTCTCTATCCCTCCCTCTATCCCTCCCATCCCCTCTCTCTCAGGTCTCTCCCTCCCTCTATCCCCACCACCCCCTCTCTCTCTCCATCTCTCTCCCTCCCTCCCTATATCCCTCCCACCCCTCTCTCTCTCTTAGGTCTCTCCCTCCCTCCCCCTCTCTCTATATCCCTCATTCCCTGCCTTTCTCTCTCTTAGGATGCTCCCTCCCTCTATCCCTCCAACCCATATCTCTCTCTCAGGTCTCTCCCTCCCACCCTAACTAGATAACTCCCTCTCTCAAGTCTCTCCCTCCCTCTATCCTTCCCACCCCCTCTCTCTCAAGTCTCTCCCTCCCTCTATCACTCCTGCCCCCTCTCTCTCACTCCTTCTCTCTCCCTCCCTCCCTCTCTTCATTCCTCCCTCTCTCTCTTTATCCCTCTGTCCCTCTCTCTCTATTTGTCCATCCCTCCCTCCTTTAGCCCCTCTATCCCTCCAACCCCCCACTCTCTCTTAGGTCTCTCCCTCCCACCCTAACTAGATAACTCCATCCATCTCTTAAGTCTCTCCCTCCCTTTATCCCTCCCACCCCCCTCTCTCTCTCTCGGGTCTCAACCTCCCTCTATCCCTCCCACCCTATCTAGACAAATCTCTCTCACTCCCTCTCTCTCTCAAACATGTCCCTCCCTCTATCCCTACGAGCCCCCCTCTCTCATGTCTCTCTCTCTCCCTCTCTCAAGTCTCTTCCTCCCACCCATATAATGTAATTTAATTAAGATATAGATATCTAAAGGATCTTAAATGTAATCTTTATGTTTATCAATATATGGGCACTACCCCCTTGGTAGCATCTTATTGATAAAAAATAATAATTAATTACCATACCATTATTATCACATTTATTACCAGTATAATCATTTAATTGAACACTAATCTACTATTTAATTAATATGAGTTAATTATCCATTTTAAAAAATTAATAAATTATATTATTTTTCTATTATTAATTATCATTAATTGATTGATTAATTAAAAAGTTATTTATTATTTAATTAAGATGAATTAATATCCATTTTAAATAAATAAAATCCATAATTATCCTCTCATATCTTCTCCATCAACTTATGCATTCATCAATTTAGAAAATTCCTCATTGTTAAGTCCATTAAAAAATTTAATAAATCCATAATATCTTCTCACAAGTTACCTCTTCCTCTCATTTATCTATTTATTAAATTAAATAAATTTATTAACTAGTATCCTCCTAGAATTTCAAAATGATAATTTTTCTATTATCAATTGAGTTGAATCCATAACCTATCTAGTTAACCAAAGTATTTGATCCTCATCCATCTATTTTATTTTTCAATAAATTCTATAAATGTCATCATTCTTTCATTTGATAAAAAAATCTCAAGTATTTATAAAAGTCTACTATGTCAAAATCCACTCTCAATAAATATAGTGCTATGCTACTAAGTTGCATCCATATCCATTAATGAGAATGTCTCTATAGCAAGCTTGATCTTGAGGTTTGCATTGAAATTGGTAAATAGGACTTGATCTATTTATATTTGTTTATTTGTGTTTTCAACTCTTTATTTTCATGTTTTTCAATTTCATTGTATACACCAAGAAGTACTATATTGGTTTAAGACACCTAACTAAGATATATATTCAACTTGTAAAGAATATAGTTGAATTAAAGACTTTACAATCTATCAATTCCCTCACATTAACCTTATTACATCATAGCAATAATTTTACTCAAGGTAACGAGGGTGAGACTCCTAGGTATCAATGATCAACCCTGATTTATCATAGCTATGGATTTGTCTATGAATATGGGTTTGGGAATGATTAGGATGGACACATTGGAGAGGATACTTCATGGTTTTAGGAGTATGATATGCAAGGCTAGGACTAAGATACATCCATCTTTGAAAATATGTTGTTGATTGTCAAATAGCACATTTGACATTGATAGACATATTTTTTAATAAGGTTATGAAATTTATTATATTTCCTTTCAAATATAAGATTTAACTATATTAATCTATTATGAATTTAAAAATTAACATGTGTGTGTGTGTGTCTATATATATATATATAATGGAGTTAGATTGTTCATCCTATGTCTGTAGTCCCTTCAATTCCTAATTATGCAATCATGTCAAGTCCACATGTATGTAATCTATAAAAATAATAATATGGTAATCTTATCATTTACATTTGATGATGAACAGATGATGTTGGAGCTTCAACATCAACAACCATTGGTGGTAGTGGTCATATTTTAAATTTCACTAATGAATTATTCAATGTGCTAAGATGGCCATTACTAGAATTGAGGTCTCCAAACTACTACATTCAATGTTGCAATAGTCAACAATCTTATAATTAGTTAGGTATTGAACTATCACCCATATTTAACTATAAAAATTAGACAATTTAAATTTTACAAGTCAAATCCCTACACTAAAATGGGCATAATAGAATAGTCAATATAAAGTAAATATAATCATCTCATAGCTTAAAGTAGTAGCAACCAAAATATTGTCATGACACAATGACAATGCAAAGGCCATGAATATAATCATCTCATAGCTTAAAATAGTAGACTCCAAGTGAGGTCCATGGTTCAAGGATATCAAGTACCATTTAATAATATCTATGGCACCATCCTTGACAAAACACAACATGCATTGACAAGACCACATAAAATTTCTTTAAATATAGAAAGAAATAATACAATAGATAATAAACTTGATTTCACCATAATCAATACCTTTAATTCATACTTAAGACCGTGTGAAAATTTTATTTGTTAGATCATCATATATGAAAATATACACCCAATGATTTTAGTAGTATTAATAGTCTTAACCTTCAAATTTCATTTATCCTATGGTGCAATTGCATATTTTTGTCTTGGTCTAATTTATGGTCTAGATAATGTTTGCACTTGAAAAAAAAAAAAACTTAGATGTTTCCAAATGAAGATAGTTTTGTAATAATATAAATTAAGAATGAATGAATTAATAAAAAATATAAATTATATAATAAAAGTAATTTATTTTAATTTAAAAAATAATAAACTATAAATTATCATTACCGTTAAGTTGTTAGCTCTTATTACCGTTAAGAAAAAAAAGCATAGCTGTTAGTGTTATTACCGTTAAAAAAAGCATAGTTGTTAGCTCTTATTACTGTTTTTGCGTGGCTATTTCTGGAGGCTAAGTGCTTTCCATTGCTAGATTGTCCTGAAATACAAGCTCCTCAATATTTTGCT
>VDFB02002700.1:0-57861 GCA_007258455.2 Sequoia sempervirens | reverse complement strand
TATTAGGGTGTCGTGGATTTTAACATTTATCATTTCTCTTTTAATTGCAGCTCGAAGGAGAAGCCCACTCTTGGGTAAGTCATTTATATTCCTGTATACTTTGCACACTTGTAATACTAGTGTTTCAATATTAAATAGTTACAAGCTGGCTTTTGAAGATAATGTTTTTTTATTTGTCAGTAAATCTATAATCAAAGGCATGGTATTCTTGATGGTATTGGTTATTCAATTCAGTTCCTAAGTTTTTTCTAATATTGGATTTAAGCTAAATGCAGCAGATAAATATAACAGAGATTACATATGGTAACGCTATCCTTGACTTCAATTTGTATTTGGATTAGATTAATTTGTAATTATTTTGTTATGTAGTACTTATGCATGATCTTTTTACATTTGTCTCCAGTAAGTTCACTTCATGATAAATGGGAACCAAAATAATAGAATCTAATTATAGAAGGTGCATGAGGTCCTGTGCTTTTGCATTTGAGTATACTTGAAATTTTCTAATTGAAAATAGCCCGTGATTCCTTGAACTGATCTAGTAATTATTGACTATCCTTATCTAGATTTGATTTGCTACTGTGCATCTTTAAATTTTAATTATTTGACAAGTTTTCTTGTATTTGTTCTTTTTGGGCTCCTTTTCCAATCCATTTCTCATGTAAGTAAATAATACTAGGGGCTAATCTAAGATTTCAAATTAGTTTTCACTTTTCAGTTCAATATTGTTATCCCTCTATTAATTTTTCTAAAATGCAGCGGTGCGCGGATTAAGACCCGCAAACGGAATATTGCAGCTCCCTTGGACCCCGCAACATTTGCGGATGCAGTGGTGCAGATCTACCTTGAGCATGATGGTGACTTGGTAGGTTGTTTTACATGCAGTGTTAAGACTTATTGTGTACAGTTGAGTGAAACTAATAGTAGAAATTGTAATCGGCCAGTGAGATTTGCCAAGCTTCATTTTCAAAGAAAAAATTAAATTTAGAACTGTGATTTGAGCTAAATGGCATTTGCTTTTTTCAGGAACTTATTGCCAAGAGCATTGAGTCTGCAGATCTCGATTTCTCAAGATATGGTGACACCTTTTTTGAGGTTTGAATTTGTCTGATTTGCTTGACATGCCTCTTTGTTTGGGTTATTATTTATTGCTTGGATGGAAACTATGTTTGTTCCATTTTGGCAATATCTGTTTGGAAAACTGGATTGTGGCCATTGACATCAATATCTCAGTATTTTTGATGTAGAGAAACTAAAGACTACGTTTTGCCTTACATTGACACTGGCTAAAATCTGCTGCTACTGAAGTTATGTGTGCTGTGGTGCCACCTTAAGAATTAGATTATTAGCCATAGAATTAAATTACTTTTTATATGATTTACACCTTTAGTAGCAAGTATCGCTTAAAGTTTTTGATAAATTGTGATTTATCAGAAAACAAAATTTTCCTGAAAAATTGCCAGAAAATCACGATATTAATAAACAATTTAATTAGCAAACAATCACATCTTGTGATTTTGTTAAAAATTAGGGTTTCTCTGTTTTTGACTTCTGTTGCTATTTTTTTCCCTAATTTTTTTTTCTAATATACAGCTAACCATTTTTGAAAACTAACCCTAATACTGCTCAAATTTACCTGATCAAATTCAATTTTTGAAAAAATCTTTAATCTTTTGGTTTTGCGATTTATAATTCAGACATTTTCTACTTTGAGGTTACTCACTAATTATTATTTTTTGATATCTGTTATTGTAGCTACACGTTAATGCTGACATGTATGAATCTTTTGCGAATTGGTCTTCACAAGGAGTGCATACACAACCTGGTACCACAAAACCTGAAGAATGTGATGGGGCATACCATTATTTTTGAATTGTGAACCTTCAAGGGCAGAGTATCTTATCTGTTCTTGCTTTACATACAAGAAGATTCTACATGGGAGACCTTTTCTAATCAAAGAATCTTGAAAATGTTATGCGAAAGTTCCTACAATCACTTGAATTGTTCGAAGATAATGAAAGAAATAAGCTAGTTATTTTCACTGCACTCACTTTCTCTCAGAGACTATTTGAGCTACCACCAGAAACTAGTTTTCAACCTCTTCTCAAAGACAATCTTGTGGCCAAAGGCATTGTTCTTTCATTCATTACAAACTTTTTAGAAGAGTACTTGGTGGATAACAGCCTTGATGATTCTTTCATGGGACTGCTGAAGAGAGGGAAGATGGAAGATAGTCTCCTGGAATTGTTTCCAGTGCAGAGGCGTACTACCGAGGGGCATTTGCAGGCACTTCAGGTAGCAAGGTGTTTGGCTTCAGTAAAATATTTGTTTACCACGACATTAGTAGTTTTCAAGCTGATTTTACTGACTCATATTATTGATTGTGACAGCAAGGAGGAGGGTCTTGGAGCTCTTGTTGATTACAATGCAAAGAAATCTTTGATGTAAAGTTGTGAAGGAATTGAGGCTACATTAATGACCCTGATTACTGAAAATAGTGATATTGATGATGTGATTGAAAATGTAAAACTCGCATGTAAAAGAGTCAAATTGCCTGACATTGAAATTGTCGTCTCTTGTGGGATACTCTTATGGATTCTGTACAGTGGTCTGGCAAGAACCAATACCCAACAAAATACAATTTGGCGTGCGTCAGGTTAGTAATTATAAACCACTTGTTTAATATCCACTTCTGTTCAAGTCTTTTCTTCCTTCTAACAAAAAAGTATTAGAGCTATATAAGATGGGGATGGTTCATGGTGATCAAATGCAGTGTGCTTGGTGATAAAAATAATGCCAAATAACAATAAACAAAGTATAACCATATAACCATCATTAATTAAATTTTGATTTTATTTAAAATACGTTTTTTTTACTTACAATGTCATTAATTTGCATCAAGAGATGCATCACACTCTAGGTGAAGAGAACTACTTAAAATATGATATTGACACTTGCCAGTGCATGTGAGTATTAGTGAACACGTGCATAAGTCCCCCTGTAAATGACATGGGTGCCGAGACCTGGAAACCTCTTGGCATGGCAGGTTAGGTTATGATAGTTCTGTACTAGTTATGCTATACATTTATATCTTTGGTAGTGTCATATTTCTATGGAAATTAAAACTCAAAGTAGCATTAGAGCCTTCCTTGTCTTGTCAAAGCATTTATCCAGAGTAATTTATTGTTTTAAACCTGTCTTGATATTTTTTTTTGTCATTTTTTGTACATGCCTTTTAAGATGAGTCTAATGTATATGCATTAAGGCGGTTCCAAAGGCAGTTAATTGTTTTTTCTTTGTTTTTTGTATTTAATAATTAGTAATTAAATATTTAAATTATATCATTTACATTTATGCTCCATTTTAAAATTTTATACAGCACATAATCTAAAACATATAATTTAAATATCTAAATATATATATATTTGAATGCCATATATTTTAAGAGTATATGTGAAAGCATGGAGTTTATATTACATGAATAAAATGTTTTGTTTTAAACCTGCAAAATCAGAATTTTGAGTTTTAGATTCAACTCTAAAAAATCCAGGGTAAAACTTTAGGTTAAGAAACCTGGGAAATCTATTGTTCTTCTCTCTGCCTTATAGTTGTTTCTATGATTTGAATTTTGAAGTGTAGTTTTCTTTTTGCCACTGCCACCGTCAAAGCCACTCTAGTGCTTGGGATCCTAATTTATTTGGCTCCTAAATCTGTAGATCTGTAGGTGTTATACAATCACCATTAGTAATCAACTGGTCTGTTATTATTTTTTGGTATATCCTAGTTAAAGTCTGCATTGCTCCACGGATTATTTCCTTATATTTTTGGTGGGTTCAATGCATAGGGAATTCGTGAGTCATTAGTATGTACATATTAATTTTCAAGTAACTGTAATCATTAAAGTAATTATTATGCACTGATCTGGCCTTATATTTTGAGAATGATTGGAAGTGCCCTATGTCATTGCATCTTCAGTGGACCCAGTTGTTTTGTGATTGTCAGAATTGCTAATAGTTCCCCAATGCTTGACATCGTGTTTCTTCTTGTAGTCTTATTGACCTCATTTGGTTGCTAACTGAATTTCTTTTGAAGATGTGAAGTCTCAACTATTTACTAACATGTAATTATCTATATGTGATGTACACATGAAATTTATGGCCATATGTGTTATGTTTAGGTACTAAACAATTATTCTACTTATCATGTTTCAGGTCAAGGCATGGGCAAAACTTCTTAATACTTTTTGCACATCTGGAAAACTTGAGTTGGAGTTAATTTACAAGGTCCAAATTCAGTGTTATGAGGATGCCAAGCTTATGAAACTCTTTCCTGAAATTGTAAGGTCACTCTACGAGCAGGATGTTCTTGCTGAAGATACTATTCTGATGTGGTTTCGTAAAGGCAGCAACCCGAAGGGCAGGTAACGGCAGACTGGCATATTTTTATGTCAGTCTGACAAGTGCATTAATAGGAAACAGTGCATGCTTTTTCTGCTTGTGATTGTAAGAGCTGGATCTAATATGAAAATTGGCTTTTGCAGACAAACTTTTGTGAAGTCTCTTGAGCCTTTTGTGAAATGGTTAGAAGAAGCCGAGGAAGAAGAATAATTTTAACAGTATACAAAAGGATATTTATTAAAAAGGCAACTTTGAAAGTCATGGGTGGAGTTTGTTCCCAGTTCGCTTACCATATTGGTATCTAGTCCTATTTGATATGACTTATGTTTACTAAGTTTAAAACTTTAATACTAAAAATGGAGTGAGATATGTAATCTACTTCCACTCCATTGAGTGCTATCTGAAAGAGACTTAAATATCTGGCATAGAAAGTAACAAGACTTAAGATGCAACCAGAAGCTTATTTGAATTCTGTGTTTTGTATTGTGGCTTTGTTTGTTAGAACTTGTAGCTGTTATTTTCACTTTGATTGATTAGATGTTTGATTAATATTAAAGTTAATTAAAGACTTCAACACCATTTTGTTCTTTACATAGCTTTTGCAGGGATGTTTTTGGAATTTTTATTATGGCTGTTAGCTTTGTATTTATATTTAATATTTTCTGTTGTACATTTAGTCTCAGTTTATTAAGAATTTTTTATTATATTTGCTCTATATTGGATATTGCTGAATATATCTTTTGCATTTAATTGTCTTAAGTGTTTCAAGGTGCACGTAACAAAAAGGTTTAGAAATACAACCACGGATGAATGCTGAATGACCACTTCGTTGACTAAATTTTAAATAATTTCTTGTGATAAAAATGCCAGAATGTTTCAAATTTTATTGTAGGTTATTTATCTACTCTTTTTTGTTGTGTGCTTTACGTAGTTCCTTACTCTTATTTCATGTTTTGTTGGTTCAGTTTGTCTCTATTCCACTGCAAGTTAATTCAGCCCTTTTTATGATGGGCGTTTTCTATTATTTGAAGCGAGTTTCCTGCATTGTTTTGATAACTTTCAGGCTTTGCAATGTTAACATGGTTTAGACTTAGATTGAGTACAGCTACACCTATCATAAAAGGGGCTGATTTGGACTTAATTGACTGTTCTGTCGGTCTTAGATTGACTCACTGGGAGACCTTCAGTTAATCCAGTAGGCCTATTAATGCTGCCTCCAACTGCAGCCGGGAGCATGGAGCTCCTTTCCGAAGATTGTTGTAACACAGGTAATTGCCACTTGCAAAAAGAATGACACTACATACACCTGATAGTTTTGATCAATCCCACTCTGACCTAGGTAATTTTGCCTTGATGCTATAAGCATCTGGGGTAGAGATCAGCTATGTTTCCCTCACGTGATTATAGGAAGTTTTTTCTATTAACTCATTGTGGGCAGATAACTATCACGTGATTATAGAAAGCTTTTTCTGTCAAGTCTTTGTGGGCAGATAACTATCGCACGATTTCCTGTGTGAAGAACCATATTGCAATAAATACATTTTCTATCAAGGCAAAACAGTGCAGTATAAATTAAGGGCTGCATATGGTTCTTCCCTGATGACCTTTTAGGATAACATTATTTATATGTTAAGGATTGTCAGTCCACCATTGTGCAAAACATATATCCAAATAAAGTGGTAGCAATTATGCACTGTCCTAATCTGCTTAAAAATAAAATCTTTTGTATCTAAAGTTAAGATGCAAGCACAATATCTTCGAGCTGATTATTTTTTCCTTGTAGAAAATGTATCTTTTACAGGCCAACGTCTAGCTGGCTACAAATTCTATTTCCTTTTACTAAAACCCAACTTGCGTAGTCTACAATATGCCAGGTTCAAGGGTCATCATAAAGTATTTAACCTGTTAAGAAGCTTTTAGCAAGTTTATAAATAAAAGCTTGGGTTTTACACACTACTTGTCGAGTTGTTCAAAGCTCGTCATGCGACAATTCAAGTACTTCCTGAGTATGACTCACGTGGAGGCCCTGAATAGATTTTGTATTTTGAATCCGTCTATGTATGATTAACTTTTAGAGGTTCTGCATTTTGTGGTGAATGATACAATATCATTTTTGGAACATTGACAATTTGCTTTTGTAATGTTGTTTATACATAATCTTATAGAAGTAAATATTTTTCTGTGGAATTTCCTTGCAAACCAAAAGCTAAAGTCTTTTTTCAGTTTATAAGGATAAAATTGGGAGGAAACTGACAAGATATCGGGGACTTTTATGTAGAGATATTTTCCCGATCAGTGCTTCTATAGGGACAAATTTCCAGAACAGATCTGTTTTTCCGAAGTGGGCATGTGAAGCTCCCCTTAAGTAAAATAATAATGGCATTGGCATTTTATTCTTAAGCTATAGACTGGTCCCTGAAGCCTTTAAATAGGCTCGCCAGATCAGATCTCAATTGCATTGTGGCCATTTTTCAAAATTATCGAACTCGACTGTGCGCACTCATAACTGAAGGTTGGAAGTGAAATCTCAATATTTTAATAACTGTTTGTTGTGGTAACCTATTTTTATAGCCACGGCAACCAATTCTTATTATGAAACTGTTTGTCAAATTGATAAGAAAAAATCGTACTTGATGGTATCATAACGGATATTTTAAAACACTAGAGGCATACATTTGTGTTATCAAGTGCTAAATAAATATTTGCAATGGTGAAATTTGTATACTTATGCCATGCCCCATTTAGTTTTGAGCCCATTTTGAGAGAATATCTTTGACAAATGGTGTAATCTTGGCACCCTTATCTGATACTATTTACCAAGGTTGCCAGGAGATTGGTACTGATACGGGTACTGGTAGGGGAGATTGGTACCGGTACCAGTATGACTTTTTTGAAAATAGGAGACGGGGTACTTGGAGATGTCATCTTTTTTTAATATAAATAAAAAATAAAAAATTAATACATTAATAATTTACAGAATGTATCATGATATTGAACTTTTAAAACAAGATTAACAGTGAAGTTTAACAATGAACATTGTGAAGTTTAAATGCACAAATGGTCATTGTGTCAAAGAGCGACATAACTTTATGTTTTCATGTTTTAATTTTTTTATGCTTTTAAGTTTCATGGAAGATGCCAAATTTTCCATCGGGAGATGGCATGCCAAGTTCTCGAGCTGTTGGAGACTTTTCTGGAGACATCTCCAATACAGTAGACGTGTACCAGCCTTCGAGACCCTTCTCAGGAGAGACGCCTCCCGACAACAATGTGCAGACATGTCTCTCGACAACATTGCTATTTACTCGTCCACTTCATTCTTGCATTTATCCACTACCTCGTCCATACTGTACAACAATGTGCAGACATGTCTCTCGACAACATTGCTATTTATTCGTCCACTTCATTCTTGCATTTATCCACCACCTCGTCCATACTGTCTTTTGACAAATGCAGCAACGTTGAGCAAATTGGCCCCCCAATTCCACACTTTATTCGCGCACTTACACATCTACTAGTACACGCTGTTGGCAGTGCATGCACACATTCCAATATGGGCCCTTTACTCCACGCTGTTTACTTATCCACTTACATTATTGCAATTGTCCACTACCTTGGCCATTCATTTACACATTCCAAAGTTGGGCTTTTTGTTCCACTCTATTTATTCACTTTCTTGTAGGTACTTGCCAACCTATATGTACATTCACATTTTTATATACTCTCCCAATCACGCATTTTACATGAGACAGTTATCCCTATACGCATGCTATGCAGATTGATTTAAGCCTTTTAAGGTTTTGGTTCATTTTTGTGGGCACAAAGGTTATCCAATAGATGTGGATTTGATCCTTAGAAATATTTAAATTCAAATTTCTATTTTGGTTGACTTTCTCTTCTCTCTCATCTGGGCTTGATTTAGCATACTCAGCATGATATATTGCTATTTTCTTGTCTTTAAAGGCATTCAATAATATTTATTATCACATAATTTTTTGAGATTTTTTTTATTCAAGGTGTAAATGCTTTTGACCCAGATCTATGAACTGGTGAGGTTGCAAACGGGAGACTTCATCACTCAACAATACCACCCCAATGGAATTTGAACCTTGGTGGCAAGAACGCCACCTTTAAACCATCACACCATGTTAATATTGATTATAATTTTTTGAGCATTACTTTAAGTTTGGTGCTTTAAAATAATAGATCTACACATTTACTATAGGAGCATTTATATGGTTAAAATTTGTTGTCTTTAATCTTTTACACATTTTGAGGGTCGATTGAGGTGAACATCTTTGATTGTGATGTATCAACAATCTTACGAAGGTATGAATGGTGTATCTAGAAGTAGATACACACAAATTGCCATATCATTTTTGTAACTGAGACTTTGACATAATTCATAAAGTTTGACTCAATTATAAAGCTCTTAGTTGTAAGGGCCAATTAGTTTTTAGTTGTAGGATTTAATTTAATCATATTTTGTGACATATTTTATGTTTTATTTCACTTTATGGTATTTTTATTTATCCCACATTCATAACATTGATTGTTTCTTACTCTTGTAATCCAAAAGTTTACGATAAATATCTTGATCATCTTTATGTGTGAGATTTTTAATAATATTATATTGGAATTCAACTAGAGCCATGGAGTTTGTGATTGTTGTTGGTAGAGATGGATCAAGGAATCATCAACATAGCACAGGGAAGACCCAACAACATTGTATGTCAATCACACATATTTGCAAGAGCAGTGATCTTTTTTTTTAATGGTCACATGGGCAGGTTTTAGCAAAAAATATATTTTTTTAATTGATAAGTAGGAGGTATTTTTCCAAATGTGTCAAATTTTGTATTGCTATGAGGATTCAACTGTAGTTTTACAAGTCAAACTCATTGACCCATGTTTCATGAGTAGTGGTTCACAAGAATCCATCTCTCATGATAATGAATAGTCCACTTAGCACTCATTGCATCTAGGTGATGCTCACAGGGGTGAAGCATTGGGCCTTTACAGGAGGTCACCCATTCCAGTACTACTGCACAAAATTTTCCACAGATTTTAATGAAAAAAGCCACATTTTTTAAAAGAAAAATGAAAAAAAATTTAGAAGGAAAAACACAACCATTTTTTCATCTAAAATTGTGTGGGCTTTTTTTAAGAATCGCAAGCTCCTCCAGACAAAAAAATGTGTAGTTTATTTCATGAAAGTTAGTGTTTTTGTTTTTTTTCCAACAATCGTGCAAACATTGTTTTTAGCTTTGCCATTTTTTTCTTGTGGATTTTAAGCTGTTTTTTGAGGTCGTGGGTAGTCTTTGGAAGTCACAATTTTCAATTTTTTTAATAGTCCCAAATGATAATTTTCCATGGTTTTATTTAGTTGCTAGGGCAATATTTTTATTGCTATTTCCTTAATAATAATTTGTTGTGGTTAGATTTATAACAGGAAGGTATTTTTGTCTTACTGTGAGACCGTAGGTTGAGGGAGGCAAAAATAGCACAAGTGCCCTCATTACCTACCATAATGCAGGAAAGCAGTCATTGATTCTTTGGTAGAAAAAACACTACATAGTCGTGTACGAAAATTTATTTTTGAGTATAGATGTCTTGTGGGTATTGTCCTCAGTAACCCATCTAACAATTATAGGTAAACTAGAATAAATTTGATGAATGCTGTTCAAGTTGTCTATGACATATGAAATGCTTTCTAAAGTTCAGATAGGGAATGCTTCAATTGATATTTGGAAGCATTTGCTAGATTTGCATAAGGTTAAAACCATTTTCTTGAATTTTTTTTTTTTTTTTCTTATCATGATGGATGGGAAAGCTTCATTATAGGAGAATTTATTCAAAATCAAGGAAATTAAAGACCAATAGACAATCATTGATCGAAAAATGGAAGAGGAAATAGGGGTAATTGTGTTGAAAAGTTTACCATATGCTTATAAATACTTTATTGAGAACCTAAACATCATTTATATGATTGTTGATTTGAATTTTGAAGAATCTTGTAGTAAGTTTTTATAGGACATATAGAATAGATAGTTTGGTAGTAGTAAAACATAGTGTGTAGAACAAGTCTTTGCAGCCAAAGATAAAGGAAAAAGACAAATGGTCCTAGAAGAAAAGGCAAGGTACTAGTGAGGATGTCACAAAGACTCTTAAGAACACCATGTCATTACTTTCCTAAGATGGGTTATATGAAGTAGTACTACATAAAAATGTTGGTTGATCAAAAAATCAATTAGGAGCCTCAATAGAAGGTTCATATCACAAAGCATACATAGGAGGAGTCAACCTTCTATGCATTCATGGCTTATAGACCATCAAATTAGTCCAAGGCATTTGCTTGTTACATAGATTTAGGGGCATCACACTACTTCACCAACAAGTAGGAGTGGTTCATGGAGTACATTGCTTCTGGTTCGTTTAAAGATTTCATGATGTTTGGTGGTGGGGAGAAGTACACGGTAGTAGGAAAAGGGAATGTGTAGATATTATTTGGAGGGAAAATTTTGATTTTTCTCAATGTGTACCATGTGCCATAAGTGAAGATTAATATGTTATTAGTGAGTAGATTATGAAACATTGCCCCATCTAGATGTCATCTTTAGCAATCACAAATGCTACATAGGTGTGGAAGATTACAAATTGTATAGGTCAGGGAGCATCCATTGGTAGTCAAGAGTGCATTAGACATTAATACACTTTGGTGTTAGTGATATGGACATCTTAATTTGACCTACCTCTTAGTTGGCCTGAGAGAACTTAGTAGATGGACTTCTCGACATCCAACAACAAATATAGGGTGTTTGCAAAACTTGCTAGGTAGGGAAGCAACGTTGTACTCTATTTGATGATGGTATTTAGTTTGTTCATGTAGATGTTTGTGGACTAATGAATGCAACATCTGCTACTAGTGCTAGATATTTTCTTATGTTTGTTGATGATTGCAGTAGAAATATGTGGGTGTATTTTGTAAAATTAAAATATGACGTGTTCAATGAATTTCAAAAGTTTAAAGCATTAGTAGAAAAAAGCTCATGTTGTTCAATGACCACTCTTAGTTTTGATAATGGAGAAGAATTCCGTTTAAATGAAATCAACAATTTTTTTGCTAAAAACAACATAAAAATATAGTCACTACACCCTACACTTCACTATAAAATGGAGATGTTGAGAGGTAGAACCACCCTATCATAATGATGAATTGATTTACGATGAAGAATAGAAATGTTCCAAAAATGTTTTGGGTTGAGGCAATATTTATAATAGTATATTTGTTGAACAAATCTCCCACACAAGAGGTGAAGAAGACCCCATAGGAAGCATGGTTTAGGAGGAAGCTCAAAGCTAGTCATCTTAAGATCTTTGGTTCCATTGTTGATGCTTGGATTCAAGATGAGAAAAGAAACAAGTTAGATTCCAATGGAAAAAAAATTGATGATCATAGGGTACACCAATAGGCAGAAGGCTTATAGGTTGTTTGATGTTGACACTAACATTGACTTTCAATAGAGATCTCATGGTTGATGAATAAGCTAGACCTCTCTAGACTTCTCCAAAGGTCAAAATTGATGATCATAGGGTACACCAATAGGCAGAAGGCTTATAGGTTGGTTGATGTTGACACTAACATTGACTTTCAATAGAGATCTCATGGTTGATGAATAAGCTATACCTCTCTAGACTTCTCCAAAGGTCAAAATAATCACAAAACAACTTGTTGTGGTTAAGGATTCAAATGTTCAACTTTTGGTAGCTCCACTTAAAGGGGGAGGATTTTGAGCATTTGGAGTCTCCTAAGATGGTAATATTCCTAGACTAATGATAGTCTGAATCAAAATTTAGATGACATAAGTATAGGGAGCCTAAGTCATGGTGAGAGCACTAATTTGAATGAAGAGGATCCCAAGAAGCTACCAAATTGGTGGCACACCACTATTGAAGATGTTTAGGTAAGTGAAATGAATGAATATTATTGAGACACAAGAAAGAGGATCAAAATCAACTTTTCCCTAATGGTCATTATTTGGGGAATTTATAAGTCATAAATGTTTGAGGAGGCAAGTGAAAAATTGAATGGGAAAAGGCCATGGAAACTGAACACGGGTCTTATGAAAAATAAGACTTGGAATCTCATGGATCTGCCACCAAGGAAGAAATCCATTGGTTGCAAATGGGTGTTCAAGGTAGATGGTACACTAGACAAGTACAAGGCATGGTTGGTTGCACAAGTGTTCTCATAGAGAGAGGGAATTGACTAAAAGGAAATATTTGTTCGTACAAAGATGAGCAACATTCAACTAGTCCTAGACATGTCAATTCAATTTGGTTGGATTGTCCATTAAATAGACATAAAGAGCATCTTCCTCAATGGATAATTGAAGGAAGAAGTCTACACGTATCAACCATAGGATATTTTAGGTTTTAGGGAAAGGGTATTTTGTGTGTTGAATGAAGAAAGCTCTATACAACCTGATGCAAGAACCCAAGACATAATACATCAAAATTGACAAGTACTTGGGTGGACAAGGTGTTCTATTGGATTCCTTTAGATTCCAACCTATATGTCAAAAACATAAGTAATAGTCTAATTCTACTAGTCATATATGTAGATGACATCATTATTATAGAGAGTGAGACACATACTATTGAACATATCAAATATAATGAGTACAAATTTTGACATGACTAGTCTAGGCCTTCTACATTACTCCCTAGGTGTAGAATTTTGGCAAATAGGTGGAAACATTTTTGTCTCACAAACCAAATATTCCATTTTGATCGAAAAATTTAGAAATATTACAAGATACATAGTGAGATGTGTTCATGGAATTTTTTCACATGAGGGACAAAACATATAAACCACAACATCATGAAGGGAAAAGCAAACACGAAGAATTCAAGATCACAGGAGGATCTGACTATTCGAGGTTAGAATTGCTCATAGATATAGATAGATAAATATAATATAATATAAATGAACTGTCTTCACCCCCCAAATAGATATGGAAAAAAGAGCACATGAAAACATGATAAAAATAAAAAAATAGGTCAACAAGGAAGAGGCCTAAATGCCTCAACACTTTGCATCGTTCCCAATGTGAAAAAGCAAGGTTTACAACATATAGAAGAATGATGATACAAATAGAAGAAGTGTACAACAAATTTTCTCTTTTGTATCCAAGCACCTATAAGGGTAGAAAGGGTCCTCTAGGCAAGAGCACAGACATAAATAGACAAGCATGGGGGAACACAAAAAAACACACAAAACTAATATAAAGATGAAGAAGAGGCACCACTCTAGTCTGACACCTCCAAAAAGTCGTCTTGCTCCCAATCTAGACCATCATAAGGGGAGAGAAGACAAACATATAGGGGGGATAGCAAGAGCGGTGCCAATTGACTCACCTGTAGCAAGAGCTAAGGAATAGGCCCCCTCAAGGTATTCCTCACCGAGCTCGTGCGAGACTAGCATCATTGAACTAGCAAAGATCGATGACAAAATTAGAATGTCCTCCAATGAGTCAAACATGCACTTCTCTGGAGTGACATGATGCGACTGGACAAGAAACCCAAGTCATTGCCGACCTTGGGAAGAGGGGTAGTGACAAACTCTAAGGAGGCGTTGTCTTCGTCACAAGGATGGTACAAGCCAAGGTAGAATGAAACTAAAAAGATAGTGAAGAATTTTTCTAATCATCGCTTGAAATGAGGTCTCTCTCCAACTTGTTCTTCAGCAGAGGATGTGGAATCCTCGCAATAGAAGTTGAAAAGGGAGAAGGAGATGAAGCCATAGAAGACACAACCTCAGTAAAAGGCATGTCAATGGGTTGGGGAAAAGGAGGAAGATTGGGAAGAGAGGTGATAAGAGGTAGCTCCGTAGAGGGGGCGATGAACACTGCACCCTTTTGGTGTGAGGTTCCTTAGGATTTGTTGACGAAGCTAGAAGCAACACAGAGGCTTTAGGAACCAAAGTAGAAGAATTAGGGACAAGAGAAAAAAAACATAAGTAGCAAAAGAAGAAAGAGAAGGCTCCTCTTCGGTCTTCTATGAAGCTTCACACTCCTTAGCCAAGGCACATTGACTCACTTACGCTCATGTGCAAACCAATTATGATGACTATGGGCATTAGGAGGGGAAACTTGAGAAGACTTCGAGGGCTCCTAGTCCACCAAAGGAGCAACCTCCAAACCGTTTCCGACAGAAGGGTGGGCTCTTGAGGAAGAACATGAGGAGGAGGCACAAAGATAGGAAGAGAGACAAGCATCTCGAAGGCGGGCCCCTTCCCTTTTTCTGCCTTAGGGGCAGGTGGAGGAATAGGGGGAGGCCTCAGATGTCGAGATGTAGGAATAAATCCATGAGAATTATTCCCTTTACCATATAGGGTGGGTCGAGGGACTATGGGCAAGACTAAGAGTTAGAAAACCTAAGGTTTTGGCTTCCATAATGTGGGTACCTTTCCCTTTCCTGTACTAGGCATAGTAGAAGGAATGAAGGGCACCACCAAAGGTTGGGAAGTGGCAGAAGAAGATGCAGAAGGCCTAGGGGCAAGATCTTGCTTGTCCTTAGCCTTTGGAGGGGTAGAGGACGAAGCATGCTACTATACATGCAAAGAAGCCTTCAAAAAAATAGCCTGAGCAGAGGGTGGGAAACCACTTTTAAGCACCGAGCCCCCACTTTTATACTATAGTAATCCTTGTATAACAAGTCACCTCTAGGTGGCAGAGGTCCAATTAGAGTGGGCCAGAAGTGATCAAGGGAGAATCCCCCACACAACACCAGTGGCCTGTATCCAGTGTCTTGGACTGTGTACACGGTACCATCATGGGTAAACTTCAAGAATTTATAGATAATTGAGGCAATCACATTCATAGAGACTAGCCACGGGATGCCTAGTCTAACTCTAAAGAGGTCGGACTTAGGTATCATGAAAAATGGAACTTCCAAAATTTTGGGTCCAACCAGGACCGATAGACCCAACTCATGGGGTCAACCATAACATTAGTTACAACATTATCATTGACACAAGTGGGGATATACAATGGAGAGGGCTCTTTATTAAGAGGCAAGTCACGCAGTGTAAATATTATGCCGGGTATACTATCCACGTGGCCTTAAGAAGGAACACAAGTAAATGAAACCACATTCACATACTCAGATGGATTTTGATCGGAAGAAGTAGGGATTACAAGATTAACATAATGGGATTGAAAGGGACCTATTTAAATCTATAGTTGGTTATTAGGCTTTGCTACAAATTTAGAGTTTTTCTTTTTACCATCAAGTCAGATGGTACCATTGTTGATGTGGTCTTGCATGACATGACGAAGATGCACACATCGCTCGGTATCATGACCTAATACTCGATAGTATTGGCAAAACTTTTGCACATCATACCACTAAGGATAAGGCTCAAAAAGTGGTCTGATCTCTGGAAGAGATGTTACACCTTTTAATAGCTTTTGCGGGATATTTGTATAAGACTTAGATAACTTTGTAAATATTCTATTTTGGCCTGCAAAACTTTTATTAGTAGAAACATACACCATGTTTGATACTGCTTTGTTTTGTCTTGACTCTCCAAAGATAGACACGCTAACCAACCATCCAGACGGGAGGATGAGGAAGAATCCTCGTACTGAGCAACCATTTGTTGGTACTCACATAGAGCAACACACAGATGGGCGAAAGAGGGATATTTCATTAGAAGAAATTTCTCGCAACACCGACAACAAGTTCTCGACGAACATCGTAGTACATCAAAAATTGGGATGGCATAGGAGATTTGAGAAAAGAGGGCTTGGTAATAGGCAATAAAATCAATCACTTTCTCATGTGCACCCTGCTTACATTGAACGTGTTTCATAAAAGTGATCTTCGATTTGATATTAGCCTGAAATTGCTGTAGGAATTGATTCACAAGCTAGTCAAAGGAAAAGATAGAATTATTAGGGAAAGAGAAATACCATTCCAAGGAAACATCCTTGAGAGAACGTGGGAATAGTTTTTCCAATAGAGCATCATGATGGAAGAAATCGATACACCTAGGATTGAAAGATGAGACGCGCGTATGCGGATCTCCTGTGCCATTGTACTTCTCGAACTTAGGAATCTCCATCTATTGAGGGATGGGAGTATTCAGGATTACAAAAGATAAAGGGATACAACAACAATAAGACTAGAACATAGGTTGAGAAGAAGAACTAGTCAAATTTTCCAATTGAGATTGCATTTGCCTCATGTTCTATAATAGAGCATTGAGGATAGGATTTGTAGACAGAGTATGCTAGCTAAAGCACCAGAGGTAGAGATGTTCTAAGTCCTAGATGTAGGAATATCAAAACCCAGGGGAACTTGGTTCACTCTAATCATAAGAATCTCCTCAGGTGTGGTGGTGGTATTATTAGTAGCAATATTGATGGAAGGACCCGTGTCAACCATATGGACACACTCTAGGCATCAAAACATTCTGCTGGTGACCAATGAGTTCTAACTAAACATCTTGGGGAATTCCCAAGGTCATTGTGTATGCGGGGACATGGATCTCCACAATGTTTGTTATTCCTCAAAGTATCTCCAATCCTCTTCGATCGGTAATTAGTAAATTCCTCAGACAATTGACGAGAGGAGTTGCTTGAGAATAAGAATTTCCATTCACTAGGAACTCTGTGAGCTCTTCGAGCCTTACTTTCAAAGAGTAAATTTGATCAACAGGAACTCTAAGAGCAATTTCCTCAGCTAAGGAAGAGGAAGAGTTCAAAGGAGAGTTTGGTGGGGTATGAGTTTTAGTTCCAATACGAAGAGGGGAGAATCTGACAGTGGGTTCTGTAGGGTACTCCTCAAAATATGAACCTGAACGGGGAGGATTGAACCTTCTAGACCCCATATTCATATGTTGGTAGCTCTTTACTACATGCCCAAAGGTAGTAGATTGGGTTTTGAAGCTCATAAAAGTGTCACAATGCACTATCCAATACACATCTTGACAAGAGAAGAAAATTTTTTGACACAAAGACAAAAGGAAAGAAAGGTTCACATTGGGTTCACCAAAATGTAGAGGAGGAGATTCGCTACTCCTGAGTCTCTAGGATAGGGAAGAGTGTACATGAAGAAAATTATCCTCAACTGCCTCAAAGGTTAAGCTCAAGTGAAAAGAGATGACAAAGGGGGGTTTTCTACAATGTTTTATGTTTTATGTTTAATTTTCAAGGAAAAGGACTTCAAAAGCTGAAAGAGCAAGCCTTAGAGGTCTTGGGAGCAAGCTGACTAGCTCTTGGCTAGAGGATGACATCGCAACATGCAGGAATCCTCACGATACAGTGTGGTCTTGTATGGACCGAAAACATAGTTGCAAGCCTATCGAAACACACAGAGCCTACTAAACACTTGGAGACTAAAATCCAATTGTTTAACTAAGATGGCAAAATACTGGAAAAGATGAAAAGTACAAGAAGAAGAATACTAAACATGCAATAATCTAAACTAAGGAAACAAAATGATGAAAGATAAAAGAGAAAAATGAACTTAGGAGTGGTCTAACGCTATGCAACCTCTCACAAAGCTCCACACGAACAACTTGCATACACAAAGACAATGAAAATTGTTGGGGAAATTTCGGGGCTTGCCTTAGTCAAACCCCTGTTTTGGTGTTTCCACCTCCACAAACAACCAAGAAGACAAGGAGATAAATAAATATATGATAAACAATATAGAATGACAAGATAAAGAAAGAAGACACGTTAGATATTAATATATGCTACTAAATAAATACGTTAATTCCAATAAAAAATGTGTTTACCCTCCCTTCAACGAGCTTGAGAAGTTGAGAGAGAGTGCAACACTCGAGAGAGCCGAGACAAAGACACAAGAGCCATGAACATGCAAGAAGCTTAAGAAAAATGGTGTAGGAGAGCTTGAAAGAATGAGACTGCAAGAAGAAGAATGAGATTGAGAGATTGAGTTGTAATAATGAGTGAATGAATGAGTTTGAATGAAGAAATGCACGCAAGAGGGTTGTTTTCGGGTGCGTTTGCGACCACAAAGGCATTACACTTTGCAGGTAGGTAGAAGTGTAATGTCCCAACGATCACATAATCAAGAATCTTGTCAGGACATTAGCATGATGCACAGACTTCTGCACATTGCGGAAGCATCCTCGATAAAAATTCCTTGAATGACCGAAAGTGACAAGGTTAAGGACGAATTTGAAGACAAGAAAAAAGGGAGATTTGCATTATCATCTTTATTATTTTAAAGTAAGGGTTCTGTAATGTGAAATTGCACTAGGGGTATAATTTTATGATATTAGAAGGAGTATTTTCAACAAGAGATATTGAGAAAATTTGGCAACACAATAGTACTTACAAAAATAATTATATAACCTCCGTCTCAATCACCCAATAACTAGGATAAAAATACATGAAACTATACATTGATAATTAGGAAAATATGAGCTAAAAGAACCTAAAAAGTAACACTCAAATCCCTAGTAAAAAATCAATGGAAAAATCCCAAGATGAGTCTACAAGCTAAAAATAGCACATTCCTCCCACTTTCCATACGTCTATGATAATCCACTCACTAACTTGGGCACTCTATTTTGACTCCATTATTTCAATTTAAATATGCCTTGTGAGGTGTCATAAAATTTTGGAGGCTCAAAGAGGTCAATATCCTCAGAACTTGGGAAATAAGTATGACCCTTTTGGAAAATATTTAGGGAAAAAAATGACCTCTATAGCCCAAAAATTAAGCTTTTTTTGTTCTATAACCCAAAAATTTCATTTTTTTATATTCTTAAAATTAGGATGCAAGGTTGAGACACCTTACCTAATAATGTTGACCAACTTGTGATTTGTAATTTTGTGTACTAATAGTTTCAAGTATTATGATTAATAAAATATCCACCTATATACTACACCTTAATGATGAAGGATGTGCCCACTTCACATCTATCACTAGTGACCCTTGATCAAGGACATAGATCCTTGAGTTCCATGTCTATATGGGAATTTTCCACCTATTCCATGCTACTCGTATTTCCTACCATGCATTCCACCTATGCCATGCTACAATTTGTATTTCCTACCATACATGAAACTGGTGCCATGATGGATATCTCCAACATCTTGGTGCCACATCACACTCTATAATATAACCTTAAGGACCTGTTGAATTATGTGTCTTAGTGCCACATGACTCATTCATAGAGTTCCATGTGGAATCCTCATGATCCAAACCATAATTTATTTACTAATTGGATTACTACTTTAATCCACCTCATTGTGCCTAGTATGCTCCATAAACCTTTTTCCATAATGTTGTGGCTAGAAGAGGATGGGAGGAAATATATGGTTCGACTAACCCTAATAATCAAGAAGGGTAAAATGGAAGCTCATGAATGAATTGAAGAGGAGGATATCTTATTTGTTTTTGATGGTTTGAAATTGGAGGTAGAACCTCCATCTCAAATCTTGAGAAGGTCCACTCGATAGACAACATCCAAACATTTATACTCCTTGATTGGATTTTTTTTTTCTTTCATTACAAATACTGATGAACCTAGAACTATGAAGTAAATAATAGATATGGGTGATTTTAAGTCTTGGAGAGAATCTATGTATAAGGAGCTGGCCACAATGAAGAATAATGACACATAAGGCTTGATACTATTGCCAAAAGGAAGAAAGTATATTGGATGTAAATGAGTGTTCAAGAATAATATTAGTTTAGATGGTAGTGTTGAAAATTACAAGGCAAGATTCATTGAAAAAGGATATTCCAAAGTTGAAAAAGGATATTCCAAAGTTGAGGGGATAGACCAAAATTGCTAAGCTGAAATATATTGGGTTATTGTTATCTATAGCAACAAATTTTGATTTAGAGATAGAAAAAATGAATTTGAAGATAAAATTCTCATATGATGACTTGGAGGAAGAGATATACATGACACAATCAAAGAGCTATGTTGTTAAAGGTAAGGTGTATTTGGTTTGTAGATTAAAAAAGATTATATAGTCTAAAAATAGTCTGCTATAATGAGTTACTGAAAAATTGATTTATTTGTGTTGGGTTTGGTATTTATAAGGTTCAAGTCCAATCATCATGTTTCTTTTAAACTATATAGTGATTGATTCTTTACTATCACATTGTAAATTGATGATATGTTATTTTTTGGTAATAGTAAGGATGTGATTTATGATTTGAAGCCTCAAATTTCAATGTAATTTGATATATGAAGGAATTGGGGGATGCCAAATATTACTTGGGAATGAATCTTGAAAGAGATAGAGTGAACACAAATATTTTTGGGTCAAAGTTAGTATGTTAATTGTGTGTTACAATATTTTAGAATGATAGATAATAGACCAATTAATGTTCTTATTTCTATGGGAACTAATATTTTAATTAAGTAGTGTCCTATGAAACCCATAAAGATGGATGATATGGACAATCTTTCTTACACTAGTGTAGTTGGGAGTTTGATGTATGCTATGATTTGTACTAGACCTAACATTGTCCAAGTAGTGGGAGTTTTTAGTTACTTTATGGCTAATCCTAGATGAGATTGTTGGGGTCCATTTAAGAGGGTCTTAAGATATTTGTGGATAGCGTTGAGTAATCTATTCATTATCATGTTTTTTTGGTAGGGGACCATCACTCAATGGGTATTCATAGATTCATGGATTTATATTGGGTAGGAAATGTTGATAGAAAAAATCTCCACCAATGCATATACGTTTAATTTATTTGGTGGTGCTATTAGATAGATATGTAAGTGAAAAAATATGGTCAATTTTTCCACTATAGAGGCTAATTACATGGTGGCT
Source organism: Sequoia sempervirens (assembly GCA_007258455.2). Lineage (NCBI taxonomy): Eukaryota > Viridiplantae > Streptophyta > Pinopsida > Cupressales > Cupressaceae > Sequoia > Sequoia sempervirens. Next base: position 36,623 of record VDFB02002700.1, on the reverse strand, counting down.
ACTCATGTCTATAAGGACACCATCTAACTTTTTAAGAGATTATATTTAGATGTGAGGCCAAGTTAGGAAGCTATCAAATTTATTTGTGATAGTCAAAGTGCCTAATATTTGGTAAAAAACTTGACCTTTCATGTGAGAAAAATGATGTAAATGTATAGCACCATTTTATTCATGACATGGTAGAGGATGGGAGGGTGATGCTGGTGAAATTTGACACTTTGAAAAATATCGTAGATACATTGATGGAGTTAGTCAACATAAAGAAGTTTAGGTAATGTAGTAAGCCTATGGGCCTATTGGCCCTTTGAAAATACTTGATGATATTGATATTCCCTTTGATGTTGCAAGGTTTTTAACAAATTGGAGAATATTAGGAAAAATGTCTCAACTTAACATTCTAATATTATTATTAAAAAAAATGGCTCCGAGTGGGAAAGGGTGCGGGATGGGTTTTTTGAAATTCTATGGTGAGATTGGCGATGGAGATGCAGACTTGGACGATGATGACGATTCATGTTGTTGTTTTGGAGCCCTTTATCTAGGTTCTTTTGCATTTTGCGGTTGGGGAAGGCTCCCTTGCCCTTTCCTCTGTTTGGTCAGCAGTGATTATGTTGAGGCCTTGGCGTACTTGTTCGTGCTATCTCTTCCTGCCCCTGACGGATTTAGTGGCTTGTGTCTTTCGGGGGAATTTCTTGTGCAGCTGGATGGAGTGTTTGCCTTTTGGTTCTGGGTTAGTCCTCTTGCTAGATCCTCATTTTTCCTTGGCCTCCTGCTTCAAGCGAGGTTTGAGGATGTCCTAGAGTCGGCTCTGGCTTGTTCTTTGTTTTATGTCGTTTTGTCTACTGGCTTGGTGGAGGTCATGGGACCTTTGTTGTTCTTAGTTTGAGAGGTTTTTTGGCAAGGGTGTTTCTTGTTGTGGCCTTGGCTTTGGCCTTTTTCTCCACTTTCCTTGTTGCGTGGTTGGGGTTAGCCGCGGTTGTTCCTTATGTTTCTGGTCTGCATTTTGGCCCTTGTTGTGTGTCTCTAGTTCGATCGCTTTGGAAGTTCTTCAGCGGATGGTGGGGGCTTTGCCTCGTCTCAAAATCTCTTATTTCTTGCTTTGGAGTCATTAGGCTTGGAGAGACTATTTGTTTTTCATTCTGCTATGGTTTTGTCAGTTGTTTTTCTCTTTTGGCCTTGGTGGTTTGGAGTTTGGACAACATTGTGCTGCTCTAAATGTTCTTTCTAAAGGTTCGTGGAAGTCTCTTTTCTCGTGAGTTGGCTGAGGTGACTCCAATAGCTTCCTTTTTGTACCAGTTGCTCATGCTACCAAGGGATGAGGTGTCTACTCTTTCTACTGGTGTTTTGGCTTCCCGTTGGGTTCTATAGCTATGGTCTTCTATGGAGGTGGAGACTGCTCCTTTAGAGGTGGAGCCCTCTCCTATAGAGGTGGAGTTGGATGTTGTGGCCGTGTTGGATTGTTTCCTTTTCCTTTGTCTGCTCCTTTTGAGGTGGGGCCTTTTTGTGCAAGGGAAGAGTGTCATTGGTGGTTTTGGTTCTCACTTCATCCTCTCTTATAGATGGGAGCTCTCTCCTTCTGAGGTGGAGACTGAGTTGATGCTTTTAACTGGTTGGTGCTTTGGGTTGGCTATTGCTCCTTAGTGTTCTGTTGGGCTCCCTCACTCCCCTATTTTAGTTGGGGGTCTTGATGTGCTGAACCAACTTTCTTGTAGGGACTGGTGCTTTAAAAGTTTTTCCATTTGGGAGATTTTGTTATATGGTTATGCTATCTCCTATGGAGGTGGAGAGGCAAGTTGGTCAATGAGGGCTCTGTGGTCTGTCAGTACTGAAAGTGACAGGTTCGCCACAAAATGGTTGTTTCGAGGAGTGATGTTGGGCTCAATTTTTTCACTTATGATATTGCTACCTCGTGGGTGGCCATTTGGCCTATTCTTCTAGCCTTAAGGCCTATCTTGCTAATGGATTGGATGTTTGGGTGTTGTTCTTGCAGCCCACGTGGTGGCCAACTAGCCTATTTTGTTGGTTGTAAGGCCTGTTTTGAAGGATGGTTGGGGTTCAGGACCCTATTAAAATCAGTTTGTATTGGTTTGTTGTGCATCTAGTTTTATCCACCCTTGGTATGGTGATGGGTTGGCTATTGTGTTGCAGCTTGTTGTGTGGCTTGATGGCTTGTTCTAAAGGAAGTGTTGCCTATTCCTCCTTTGTTGTTCTACCGGGTTTGGTTTTGCTGGCTATGAGGCCTATTTTTGTTGATGTTCCTTGTCAAGTTGTGCTTATTGTTGAATCTTTAGAGATGTAAAAGGGTCAGGGCCCTTTCAAAATCCCTGCTTACCTTATCAAAAACATTCTAATATTAAGAAACAATTCAACTTTCAAGCTATAAAACACAAAAACATAACTTTCATGGCTCTACAAGTCAATTTTATCCCCAAAAATATTAAAACGGATCTTAATTAGAGAAGCCAAGTTACAATGGCATGAAACTCTATGAGATTTTCAATTTTAAAAGGGGAGATGCTTAATTAGCTTTCCAAATCAAAAGATGGCCTTTAGAATAAGATTGGTGCAAGAGAGTTACACTTGTTGAATAACTTGTAATGCACATTATGACACATCATAAGACATCTTTAATTGGAGATAATGAAGTCAAATAGAGAACCCAAGTTTCTAAGTAGATTATCACGAAATTATTACAAGTGAAAGGAATACACTATTTAGGATTTGGGTGATGGATCTTGAATATGGATGTGGGTGTCACACTCTGAGAAGTTTTAGCTCATGGTTTCCTCACCACCATTTTATGGTTTCATGTGTTACTTTTACAATTTATTAGGTGCTTGAGATGGAGGTTTGGTAGTGAGTTTTGTAGGTATTATCATGTCACTAGAATTTCTCTAAATATTTTATTGGCGATATTCATGTAAAGACTTAGACTCTAGAAGTGTATTAAAACCATTGATTATTGAATAATACATTGGGTTGTTTTAGAGAGATTTTTTCTTAAAAGGGTTTTCCCCATATGAATCATTGTGTTATGATATATTACTTTTATGTTTATTTTATTGTAATTGTATGATCAACTTGTTTTTTTGCACATACTTCTTCTCATAGATTAATGTGAGAAATATATTCTATATCTATACTTCCTTTCACTTTGAACATCACAATTAATATTTTTTTTTATTATTCACAAATTATCTAATAAATCTAAATTTCTTAGTACAATAGTTTATTAACTTATAATATTTATATCAATCTTTTTCATCAAATTAAAATTTAAATACTTTAAAATTATTTAATTTATACATTAATTATATTATTTGTCACATGACCTATTATAATTCCATTATACATACTTTTATTGTTGTTTATGAGATAGTTATTTTCCTTTACAATCATATATAACTCAAATAAATTACAATGAATTAAATAAGGAATATAACATCAAATCGAATTAGAAAAGAATTAGTGCACAAATTCTCTCCAGTAGATGTTATCCCAAAATGCTTAAGACAAAGAATATTACATGTAAAGTTCATTTTGTCTATATTAGAAATTAAAAAGAAAGGTATCTTTAATCTTAATTCCAAGGGAATGGTTAAGAAAAATGAAACCAAGCGACTTAATAACTAAGCATGGAATTGATGTTGTATCCTATATACTTAAGAATACGGAAGAATGTCTAATGTGTAATAATATATGGTATCTAAAATAAAGCATATTGTTGGAAATATGCATAATTATTCTCCCTTTTATCAATAAAATCTATTAAGAATAAATGAGAATGATGAAATAAAGAATATGATTTTATTTATTTATATTAATTAAACAAGTGTCATGTAGTGACGAGTATTTGTTTTCATAGTATTTTAATAAAATTATTTGTTGTGAGGCAGGTAAAGAATGTGTCATTTAGTTGATAGACGATTTGATGACAACAATTTAGAGGTAGGTTAATAATAATTTATTTGTTGTGAGACAGGTAAAAAATGTGTCATTTAGTTGATAGAGATTCGATATACATAGCAATTTAGAGATAGGTTAGTAATAATTTGAGATCAATAAGCCCGCCAAGATAGCATAGTTGGCTTGAGTAGTGGGTTTGTTCCCCATTGGTCTTGGGTTTGGCTCCGCTCCCAGGTTTAAGAGGTGGGACTTCTTGCGGGTGGGGGATCTCACCCGTAGGGGACTAGTCTCACCCTAATTAAATATCTAATAATATATTTATATAAAATTATTTTATAAATCTAAAATGTATAATTATAAAACTATTACTAACCTACCTCTATAATGTTATGTCATGTCAAATAGTCTATCAACTAAATGATTAAGCCGGGAGGCTTCTACAATGAAAGCACAAGATGCGTGTACATTTTTTGAAATACGTTCTCCTACTTGTGATGGTTATATATATTATAAAATAAATACAATAAATAAAAGAAATGTAACTGTCATGCATATAAAAGAAATATAACCGACATGCAAATTCATTTTCTATATACATTATAAAAGAAATGTAACCGACCTGCAAATTGATGTGACAAATTGATTAAAAAATAGGTGCCTCAAAAAGGATATCTCTCGGCTATTTTATAAATATTATTAATAAATAATATATGTATACTAGTTTATTGCCTCACAACAAATAATATATATATATATATATACTAGTTTACTGCCTCACAACAAATAAACTATTACTAACCTACTTCTAAATTGCTATGTTATGTCAAATTGTTAATCAACTAAATGACACATTATTTACCTGCATCACAACAAATACTTTTATTACAATCAGGGCTTAAATTTGACTGTCAACCCTACTGTCAAGCAATTTTTTTGTGACGGTCATTTATTTGAAGTTGCCTTTCAAATATTAAAGGCTATCTATTTTAAGAAAAATATATGTAGATTGAAAAAACATATATAGGAATAATTATATAGAAATTTTGACAGTTTAACTAAAATTTTGCCTTTCAAATGATATAGTCTTCCTAAAATTTTAATTGTATTTTATAGCTAAAATGACTAAATACAACCATACGACCATCAAATTTAAGCCCTGATTACAATACTATGAATACAAGCCACTACGTGACACTTGTAATACATATAATTTACCTAAGATAATGCATATGGAAGCAAGGTAAAATCCATTCTTAAAAAAAGGCAAAATAATAGTTTACCTTCGTTTTTCTTAAAAATATGCCCATAAAACACAAAAAAATTTAGCCAATTATTTCTTATTTATAAAGTTAATTATTTTACATGTTCACTTTGGGAGATTGAATTTTATTTGAAGAGGATATTTTAGTTCCTCCCATGGAACTATAGGCAAGGCCTTGGCCTTAACTAGTGATTAAATTATTTGTTTGCAACAAATCAAAATTCATTATTTTCTTTTCCATATATTATATTTTAATTTTCTTAAAGTTAAATGCACGATTTTTAACTTTTCAAATTTTGAAAATTATTTTTCCTCAATTTTATTGGCTAAATTTTTTTGAGTCATAAGGGAGGAATGCTAACCATAAACTTTTTTATTGCAGTTTTTGAAGGCATTTTCGCAACAAAACCATAATAAAACAAATATTTAACTAATTTTTTAGAAATTTTTTAAATTCAAAAGCATTTTTTTTTTTAAAAACTCAATTACAAAGATTGTAGTTTTTCAATAATTCAAACAAACAATTTCTCTCCATTTTGATTGGAGAAAAGATTATGCTACGAAACAAAAGGAAGCACAATAATCAATAAGACTAAAAATATTAAACGTGAACCCTTTTTTAGCATTTTTTAAGGCAACTTTTTTCCATTAACATATTAATGATGTGTGTAAACATTTTCGGTGAACCCATTTTTAGCATTTATAAGGCAATTTTTTAATCATTAGCATATTAACTATTTTTTTCATTGCTAGTGGATAAATACCAATACTTCACATTTTCTTTCTTTCGTGCACATAAAATAAGTTTGGTTTGCATAGTTAAGATGTTTAACATCTAAATTTTAATTACAATATATCCTAATAATTATTATTAATAATATAAGTTTTGCTTGTGAAGAATATGTTCTATATAGTTAAAATGTTTACAATAAAATAATTTAATTTTAAATAAATTTATAGAATAATTTTATTTTTAAATATTATTATTTTTGAATATAAACATTTGAAAGATTATGTTTTACATAGTTAAAATGTTTAAAATAATATATACATATATATATATATATATATCTAATACGAAGCTAACAATTAATAATTTACCTTTGATATAGAAGATTATGTTTTACATAGTTTTTTTTTTTTTTTAGACTGCAGGAATCAGGTAGCACGACCCCATATAAACTGTAGTGCACCTGGTAAACTTTTTAACGTGACCGGCAGCGCTGGCGCGACACGCCCTCCGGTACCACGAGGGTGGGGGAGACTAGACCCCATGACCAACCTCCTGCAACAGGAAAGATTTAGCCAACCGAGCTAGGGCCCCAACCCCCATGTTTTACATAGTTAAAATGCTTAAAATAAAATAAATTTAAATTTAGATATATATATATATATAAATTTATGGAATAATTTATTTTTTCATTTAAATGTTTTAAAGATTTTACAAAGTTAAAATGTTGAAAATAAAAGAATTGCACAAATAAGATGGAGGATGCTAACGGTCGACTGAAACTTTTAGTGGTGGCTAGGGTTTCACCTAGGCTGAATGTGTATGGAAGGGCATCTCAAGGAGCAATCAACTGTCTGTAGAGCAATGGTCGTGGTAACAGGGAGAAGACTGACCTGGGTGTGGAGGGTAGGCAAAAGAAATCTAGCCAGAATGGTGGCAAGGTTAGTGCGGATGGCGGTGACGCCTCTGCACAATGCGGCTAGGATCCATCCAAATCGTTGACAGGAAAGGGAGGAGGAGCTGCTTTACCTCCCTCATCCAAATCAGCCATAGTAGATTTAGATGCTGAGATTGAAGATGAAGTAACGTCTAATGAAAAAGTATTTTCTAGGTTGGGTCTAATTGGGAGATTCGGGGGATTTTGGCCAAGCTTGACTAATCTTCACTAGTGGATTTCTGACCATTGGGAGCATGTATTGGAAGGGTATGTTCAAATATATGTTGGTATGTGGCGACTGATCATGCTATACTGTATATCCCATGGTATACTGTACACCTCGACATGTATCCTTGCCGGGGTCCGGGGTCGGGCCGGGGTTTGCTGGCGGCAGCCCCCGAGAAAAATTTTCCTCCTACTTTTTCGCGTCATCACCGAAAAAGGGAAAAATCAATGAAAAAGGAAAAATCCGATTTTGTAGAACCCAAAATCTGGAAGCTTCTAAGCTTGTTAAAAAGGGGTTCGGATGGGTATTATAGTATGATGAAAAATGCGATTATTCGCAAGATTGTAATAGGTTTTGCACTGGATAATAAAAGTATTCGATGGCTGCAGTTTGGTGGATGTAGCCCGGATTGGGTGAACCATGTCAAATTCTCTGTGTTTTTAGTTTCTCTATTTATTACTTAAATATGCATTTAATTGTTAGATATCTGTCTTTCTAACCCTAACAATATATCCTATGGCTAAAGGTTTTTTCATTATTTTTTTTTAACAGAAGCAGGCTAGAAACAAGATCCTTTGTGACTATCACTGGGATTGGGAAGGAAAATACACATTGATGTTAAAGCCATGGCATCCAACGTTCAACCCAACCACTAAAGTATTTGAGAGGGTTACTCTTTGGGTGAGACTTCCTAACCCACCCTTACAATATTGGTTTGATTCTTGCTTGGAGGCTATAGGGAACTCTTTAGGAAGATTTTTAATGGTGGGTGAGGGATCCTCAAATCTACTGCATTCGACCTTTGCTAGACTTTTAGTGGAGTTGGATGTGTCCAAGGAGCTGTCGGAAGAGATCAGGATAAAAAATTTGAAAAGTTGTTGGGTACAACCCCTGGATTATGAGGGGGTACCCTTTAGGTGCAGGATTTGTTTTCAAATTGGACACTTCGTTGCTTAATGTGCTAAGCACAAAACACATAAATATGCTTCTTGGTGGAAAGATGTTGCCCCCAACACTATACAGTGGAGAAAAAGGAGGAGAAGCAAAAGAGCTCTCAGAGTATAGGCAGGGAAGAAGTGGTTTAGGTACCTGGAACTCTGGCTCAAGTAGGAAAGGATATGTTGAATGATGGGAGTAGGGAGGAACAACAATCATAGGAAAGGGATCCAATTATAAATGATGGAAACGTTGTCCTCAAAGGTTGTGAAAAAGGATGCGAATTTAAAAAATGGGGCAGAAACACCAGAGTGCCAGGAGAAAAAAAGGTGTGACGAGGCTACAAGAGAAAGGAGTCAGGAAGTAGAAAGTTGATGGCTAGAGTTAGCAAGAAAATTGGGGTTTGGGTGGAGAGGTAATGAATCCCCAAGACAAACCTTTGGAATGATAGAAGGAGGTTGCAATGGTGGATCATGGTTGGCAAGTTGTTAAGGGGAAGAAAGAAAAGAAATTAAAGAAGGATACTTTTGCTATGGTCCTCCGGTCTCAGGCCAAGGGAAGACCAAACAGTGCATCAAAACTTCTAACCTATTAATAGGTCTCTGTTTAGGGTCTGGAGGATTTAAGAGTCTTTGTTGGTCTCTCTGTAGTGTTTCTTTGTACTAGGTGAAAATAATGATGTACTTTGTTTTTACTTTTGAATTTAAAATAAAATCTTATTACCGAGCAAAAAAAAGGGGAATTTATTTCAATTTATAGTGTTAATTAAATAACTTAAATATAAATGATAAGTACAAACTATGCATTTAAATCAATAATGTATATTTTAAATTTTAAATTATATATATATATATATATATATTAAAGTAAACATGGAGGATCTGTTAAAACCCTCTTTTATTGAAATACAAGATATTAAAATATTGTAAACAATACTAATAAAAAAATATAAAAATAATTCACCATTCATTTCCTCTACCCATGGAATTGGAAATGTCACACTGGATTAATGGCAACCACTAGAACTAGAATATAGGCATGCAAAAAAACTCACCAAGGAAAATAGAGGTATGTTCAATTTAAGCCAGAACTTGCTTTCTTTCATTCAAATTTTTTATTCAAAAGATTGTGTTTTATTAGCTCTTATTTTAATATTTTGTTTTATTCTTTGTAGATGTTGTGCAGTAGCTGTGAGGCTGAAGACGAGCTATTGAAGTATACATACACTTTCGTAATTATAGGGTTTTTAGCATTGAGAAAGCCAAAAGTTGAGATACCAGAAGCACTTGGTAAGCATAATATTTTATGCATATATAGATAAGCTCTTTGTAGAATATTGTTTCATGATGAATCTAGTTGATAAATTGATCATTTACTTTCACAACGATGGCAGTGCCTACTCTTTGATCATTTGGAAAATGTTTTGAGGAAATTTGATAGTGGGCCTTTCTTTTTAGGTGAATTCAGTTTGGTAAGCCATCTGATCATGCATGGTTATTTACATGACTTGATCTCTTATCCTTTTTTGTTTATTGCTTCTGAAAATTGTGAGATTTTGCATGAGATTTATGCAGGTTGATCTTGCAATATATTATTTCAAATGATTATATTATAAAAATAGTATTTTCTTTTATTTTAAATGTGTATATGTTAGTTTTAGAGGGGATTTTGTGTGTGCATGCTACTAAAAGTTTTGTGTTATGTATTCAGTGATGCTGAATCATACTAGAGAGAAGACAACACAATGTTTAAGTTTTCCTTCCCAAAGTTCGAATAAAGCATCACCTAAGAAGAGGAAACAATTGAGAAAATGAGGAAAGATATTGAGGGAAACTAGAAGAATATACTCAACCTCTCTATAGACATTGGCGTAAGAAATGTCAAGGAGTTCAATTTGGTCAAGCTACCCACACAATTATAGAGATTTTTAAAGATTCAATTGTATCAAAGATGTTTCTATTTTTTCCCTCTTCTTTTGAGAAAGAAAAATATTACTTTAAATTAATAAAGTCTACAAAATTAGAAGATGGATCCGTTGGGACTTAAACATCCATGCAAACCATCTTCTAAGAGCATCACAAAATTGTAATATTGTGAAGAACAATTCTCCTGGAAGCATAAAGTGATGGATAGATAATTCCATATGGGAAAACAGACACGACATAAACACTACAAGAACTAAAATGTATCTAGGACTTAAGATGAAACTACACTGCCAAATATTTTTTTACTTCCAAAGCCTTGAGAACCAGATATCTCAAAGCCAAAATAAGAAAAGACTCCAAACATGTAATCCAATATTAACAAAGGATTCCCAACAAAATAGTAGACACAACTATCCACTTTTTTAGCAAATGTTTTTATCTGAAAAATATGCATCTCTAAAAATTTCATGTGCTTGATATTACATGTCATTTACATATTCAACACAACCATCATTGACAAATTTTATGGAGGAAAGGACTTGAGAGAATTTTGTGTTTTTGATAAACAAAGTCAAGCTATACATATAAATTCAGTAACTCATGCCACATTGATAGTTTAGCAAGTACTGTTTAGAGACAACTGAGCTACATTCTCTCACGCAACATGCTCCAAAGATAAAAATAAATCACCTTAGCCTACAAGAGGCATAACATATTCCTAATGGCACATGATTGATTGAATTTGCATCGCAAGAGACATCCAACAATACTTCATACCATAGAGGCCAAGCTTCAACTCAACAAAACCAAAACACTAAGCCAACTCAGACATACAAAGGAAAATAGATTACTCCTTTTACCCCTTTTTTGGGAACATTATGCTATAATGAATTCATGCAAGAGCATATATGGGCTAAACAAAAATATTGCTTGAGTGAAAAAAAATTGGTGACTTGTAGACACATGCTTTGGAAGACTTTAAGAACTGACAATGGGATTTATTCCATTGCAGTGATTTATTTCTGCAATCAATTTTTCTGTCACTATTTATGTATAACCAAAAAATTACCTCTTGCAAAACAAAAAAAGATCCATTAGATTCATGACTATGAGAAGAGATATTTGTGACATTACATGTGATAAAATGTAGTGGGCAAAAAGCTAATATAAAATGTAGAATCACAAAGTTCCTTCATCTTGAGCATTCAATGCAAATATTACAACAATGTCAACTGTAACATAAACCAAGGAATTGACAAATTTCAAGATTATTATTAAGTTGTTATAATATCAACATTGTTGCTAAAACATAGCAGACACAACAAATAAAAACATGACTATTCTTGAACATTTTTGGCAAGAACTTCGTTGCTCTGCAGCTCTTGTTGTTTTAGTTTTTGATTGGTTCAAAACCAACTTATTAATAACTAATTAAACAAAAAAAACAAAACTCATTGCAACTGGGGACTAAAAATTTATTAGATTGTTGAAAATATATAAATATGTAGTATTAGATGGGTAAGAATTTTTGTCAATTATTTACATAAAATATGAGTTAAAATAGATTTTTCTAAAAGTTAGAAATTTTTATATTATATTTTGATTATAAAAATTTAAAAATATATTTAAAAGGTTTGTCATAAAAAAGGTAGATGATTGATAAGTACAACTTAAATTATAAAATCTAAGTCCAAAGTAAAAATAAGAAATTTAAATGTATCATTATTAGGAGGTCATATTAGGAGGTCTTAAGTGGCCACTTTTTTTTTGAAATAAGGAAATTCTAACATTGGATGAGAAATTGAGGATAGTTACTGTATACCTTGATATTTCTACTACTCTAAACGTGCAAAACAACTAAGAAACATGAATGACAAAATACCAAGGACACCTCAAGATTAGCCAAAAGAGTGATACAACGAAAAGGAATGCAAATAAAATGAAACACAAACACTTTTACCTTCCTTGTTGTTGATACCTCTTTGATTGGCCCTTGATAGGAATGGTTTGTGTGCTCCTTAGATGATGTATTGAGTCACTAAGATGCAAGATTCTATATGCAAGATGATTAACAAAGATGGTTGAATGATTGAAAAGGCTTGAGAGTTCAAATGGACAGCATGTAGTTATGAGAATGCAAAGTGTTGAGAAGGCAAATGGGCAGCATGTAGTTGCTCAAATAAAGTGTTGGAAATGGCTAAGTCTTCCTCAAATGCCCTTGAGGAGGGGGTATTTATAGAGGATCTTGAATTCTCTAGAGAATTCAATGGTCAAGATTGATCCAACAAGGTCAAGATGAAGGGCTATGGTGGGTTGAGAACCCACAAGCCCTCACATCTTGACATGTGGAGGGTGAAGTGGACAAGGGATATGAGATGTAAATGAGGTGTCAAGAAGGTACATGAGGTGGAAAAAGGACATGCACCTTGGGGAGTGAGGAGATTTCCTTAAAAATGGATTCCTTGTCCCCAAGTGGGAGTGAAAGGGACATTTGAGGAATTTTGGAATTCCTCAAAAATCTACATGGGAAAAGGAAAGGTGGTTGGGGATATAAATGTGAATTAAAAATTCACATTCCTAAGATGATCTAGAGGATAAAAGGTGGGTTCCAAAAAGGTGGGACTTGGTCACATGTGGAGATTGTGACAAGTCCAAGGTTGGTCACATGTGGAGATTGTGACAAGTCCAAGGTTTTAGAAGCCTTGGAAGGATGGAATGTGAATTAAAAATTCACATATAAAAGAGGGAAATCTAGGAAGAATAAAAAGGAATTAAAAATTCCTCGGAGAATGATTAAGCTTTATTAATCAGTAATCATAGGATAATTAGGGGCTAATTAGGATTAAAAGCCAACTTGTAAAAGTTGGAGGATGTGACACATCCTAATCAAGGATTAGGCATGTGCACATCCTTAATGAAGAAATTAGGAGATGGATTAGAATTAGATGAAAATGACATGTGAGGAATTAAATAAATGTAATATTTATTTAATTTTTTTGATGCAAAGAGGATTAAGGAGGGTAAGGTATTTAATTATTAATTAAATACCTTAGGGATTTGGCAGAATTAAAGATATTAATTAAATAATACTAATATTACTTAATTAACTCGGATAAGAGGATGCTTAGACGAAAAGTGATAAATTTGGATAAATTAAGTGTCCAAATTTGGATGTCTACAGTTACACTCAATTTTAAGATGCAACAAAAAAAATATTTGTAGTGCTCTGAGTCTACTTTCTAAACTACTAATTCTTTTTGAAAATGGTAGAGATTAAGGGGTTCAAAAAAGGGAGCCAAAAAATTGGTGTTGTTTTTGTAAAAAAACATAACATAGTGTCTTTTGTGGCTCCCTCAAAAGGTTAACTTTTTTTGGTATTTTTAAAATCGCTTCGGTGAGAAATTAGCCAACAACATGCAGTTTATGCCCAATTTTTTTGATAAATTTTTAATGAATATTTGATTTTTAACTAATTTTCAAAGTGGACACATCTTGAAAAATAGAATTTTGGCTGTGCTACCCCTATAATTTTTGAAAACTAATCAATTTTTTTTAATATGTGTAGAATGGAGTCTAGTTTATAAAAGTGTAATTTATTTAAAGTTTCAATGAATGGTTAAAAAATAAAGTAAAAAATACCAAACACTGGTTTTTGACAAAAAATAGACACATAAACAAAAGAAATTAAAGATAAAAGTCTTAACATTGTCAAAATGTGAAAAAAATTACATCGTTAAATAGCTAAGAGAGAGCCTAAAATTACCTAGGTGTTCGATTTACTCGAACTTGAAACACGTGCACACCTGATGGTTAGCATGAATGAGATTATGTGAAATCTTGTAAAATATGCAAAAAGATGTCTTTGGACGCTGGGAAGGCACTACAAGCCTTTGGGTTGGAAATCCAAAGCAAATACCAATCCTAAGGCTTGGGGATTCCCAAAGCAAGATGTAACGTGAGCGCATTATAACACGCTCACATTATGTTTTATTTTGTATTTTGCTCCTTTTTGCAAAAATGTTGTATGTTTCTCAAGCTTGACATAATGTGAGTGTGTTATAACACGCTCACGTTATGTCTTGTTTGGAATTGTTTTTGTGCAAGTTTTTTAAATATGTTTGATGTGTGTATGTTTGTATATATATTTGTATGTATGTATGCCTGTATGTATGTATGTATGCTTGAATGTATGTATGTATGTATCTATACATGCTTGTATGTATGCTTGTATGTATGTATGTATGTATGTATCTATACATGCTTGTATGTATGTATGCCTACATGTATGTATGCATGTATGTATGTATGTATGTATGTCTATATGCCTATATGTATGTATGTATGTATGTATGTATGTAAAGGTTTTGGGTTTAGGGTATATAAGGGTGAGGGTATAGGTTATAGGGATGAGGGTTGAGGTTTTCAGGTTTAGGGTTTAAGGTATAGGGTTGAGGGCTGAGGGATTAGGGCTTAAGTAATAGGTTGAGTGTACAACTTAGAGGGTTGAGGGTTACCGTTGAGGGATAATATTTAGCTTGTTGAGTGTATAATATTAAGCGTGTAAGGTATAGGGATTAGGGTTTAGGATATTGGGTTTAGGGTTTACATTATGGATTGAGGGTATAAGGCATAGGGTGACTTGGGTTGAGAGTACATATGGTTTAGGTTTTAAGTATAGGGTTAAGGGATAATATTCAGGGTTTAGGGTATAAGGGTGAGGTTATAGGGTATAGGGATGAGGGTTTGTGGGTGTAGGGTTTAGGGTTTGAGGTATAGGGTTGAGGATTTTTTGAGATTATGGATGCACAATCCCTGAAGCTCCAGAATCTTCAATGAAGGACCCTTGCCAGGAAAGATAATCAACCACACAAAAAAGTGTTGCAACTAGGCATGCACAATAGATATTCTATTGATATGATTGATATTGGATTTTTAATACAAATGTACAAGGTGCCTTGAATATATAGGCATGAGAGAAAACCTAAGATGCATGAGATGTTGCCATGTGTCATTATCTAACAACATGTGAACCCTATCTAGATGATTATTAAATGTTGAGATAATTTCTAGAAGGACAACTCATCTTCTAGAAGGAATCTTATCCCTAGAAACAAGGAAGGGAATATTATCCCATTTATTTATGATTTATCTAATAATGCAACCTAGGAATTAATTAAATGCAAGACCTAAGTTAACTTATGCTAGTGTAATAATTAATTAATTAATTACACTAACACCCCCCCATAAGTTCAACTTAGGGAGGAAAATGCAATGATTATGCAAGATGATGATGATGACGATGATGATGGGTCCTGCCTATGAGGCCATGTTAGGTACCCATGTACATGAAGATGCATAAAATCTCCCACAAGCGGAGAAAAGGGGAAAACCCAGTGGGAACAAAACCCCTCTCCAAAAAAGGAGATGAAAATGCAAAAAAAATGTGAGATTGGATGGGAAGGATAGAGGACTCCCAAATACCCCCCAAGTACACCATCCGTCACATGGATACAATACAATCAATGCCCCCCCATAGGGAGGAAATAGAGAGACTGTATAGCCCCCCCAAAAGATGATATCACCTGCAGAGATGGTAAGTGTCTGAAGACAAAACAAGATCCAATGTCAACAAACAACTTATCTCCCTTTTGGAAGAAACAAAACCAAGTGCAAGTGCAGTGATGCTTCCCATTCCAGATAGGAATTGAAGGAAGGAAGGATGAAGGTGGATGTCAATGATGTCTCTGAACTCTGCTCAAATGTCTCCTTGCTTGAAGATGAAGATGCCACAATCAATGAAGAGAATGACAAACCAGGATGATGCAGAAACTGATGCTGAACAATATCCAAAGATAGTGAGATGGATATGATGAATGTGATGGAGACTTGATAGCCCCCTTAAATGAAGTGTCCTCAAAACCACTGAAAGAAGTTTGAAGCAAATCCAATGGTAGATGCTGAAGAAACCTGAAATCCTGAATGGAATGACAAGGAAGAAGTCTCAAAGATGAAATCTCTAAAGAGAAACCAAGTGCCTCCAAGATAGTCTCAGGATCTCTAATCAAGGTTGAGACAAAGGTATGAGGAGACTCAAGAGAACTCTCCAAAGTGTGATCTGAATAGAGGAGTGATATCCCATCAAGAATGTCCTCCAAACCTATAGAAGTAGCCAAGTCAGTGATACCTGAAATGAAGCCATCCTGTGATGTCAAGTATGGAAAACTGAAGGTGTCCTGATGAATGATGATGATGGAAGCCTCAATCAATGAATATGGACAAGGAATCACTTAAATGTGAAGGGATACCAACTGTCTCTGATGGAGAAGAAGCATCTAAGGGAACCTTGTCAACCTCTTCAGAAAGATCAAGGCAATCAACCTCATGTACAACAATAACATCACGGGGTAATTGATCTGAAGAATGACATTCTGAATCATGACCATCAAGGAATGGTGGAATATCTGAATCTCCATATATCTCCCAAAGCTTAGCCCAAAGGATATGAGGACAATCACAATGATCAATAGAATTTAAAACATCACAATCAACTTGCATAGAAATGATCTCCAAAACAGTGTATTTGCTGCAACTCCAAGCAAGTTCATGAATACCTTCACTCAGATGAGGAACTATAGCGAACAGATGTGGCAAAAAATCAAGTGATTGGAGATGGTGGTTGATCCCATCTCGCCATTTCTTATAGTTACCCTTGTGCAACATAACCAAAGAAGGAGTATATGCAAGCCCCATAATGAAATTTCTCCAAAAAAATACAAAGACACTGACCTTCAACAACAAATAGAAGCTTCCAAATGATGATGTGCAATTGAAGTAATGCTACCCGGATCAAAAAAACTTTTCCCAAGCTTCAAGATAACTAGGTTATTGAACAAATGCACCAAACTAAAAAAATCACATGCAAGAGTACCTGGAGCTGAAAACGATCAAGGGATCTGGACTGATGAAAAAAAATCTGAAAATTGCTTCTTGATGCCACTGGAATCACTGAAATCCGACAATCTGATGAGAAGTTATGAGCCTTTATGTCCAAACTAGGGTTTTGACTTCAATTGACTGTAGATTTTTCTGCAAGGAAAAATTTCATAGAATGGATGTCACCACTGGAAAGTAGACTGAATTACCTTTTCAATGGTATCTCATTTTCCTAATTTTTATACTGTGGGTGAAAGTTGTGATAAAATGAAAAAAATATTCCTATTTTAGGCAATCTGCAGGCTAAAACGGGTCAAAAATTTGGCTCCCCGGGTGCTAGCACCTGGTCATTCATGTGACCGTGGTGGTAAAAATGGAAAAAAGGGTGCCACCTTTGGTGGTGGCGGAGCGGCAGAAATGAGCGGTGGAGTGGTGGTTTTTGGTGGCGCTGCTCGGATATGAACGGGGCCCCTCAGTCGTCAATGGGACCGAGGTCTCGGTAGGCAGGGGCTCCAAACATGCCGGTGAAAAACGCCGACGGTGGTCGGCGAAATGAGACAGGTGGTCGACAACAAGAGTCCAACAGTCAGGAAAAACTCTGATGGGACCGAGTGACGTGGACGACTGGTATACAACTGATAAGACCACAAATTGTGGATAGAGCAATAAATGTGCCGACTGAAGAGTTTATTTTTTGCAAACTTTGAATTTAAATGGCGGACAATAAAGATTTTTTAATATTGCTGAAAAGCAATTAAAAAATTAGAAAATATTCGATGGTTTAATCAAAATCTTTCCAAAGAATGCCAACAGAAATAAATAAAAGCCGACCAAGATGTAGTATATATGCAGAAAAATACCGAAGGATTAAAATAATATGCCTTATGATTTTAAAAATAAAACCCCATAAAAAGTCGATGAAGGATACCGACGAGTGATTTAATTTGAAGGTTGCTCAAAATTGATTTTTTCTCCAAACTATAGAAAACCCAAAAAAAATTTATTTTTTGCCAAAATATAAGAGATATAATAGCCTGATTTTTCTGAAACAAAAAGTGGCCTGCTGCTAAAATTTTTTTCCTTAGAGGACAACTAACCGGGATGATTTTTTGTAGCAAATTGTACGGATAGTACAATTGATTTTGCAAACCCTAAAAACACCTCTGATGGCTCCTGAGTTGATGTATCCTATTTTGATGATCAGGTAGGAGATCCTAGGGTTTCGAGGCCTTCTAAAGACAATGGCGAGCTCGGATCTGACTCTATCTGCTTCAGAAATCAGCTTGGTCCCTGGGTGGAGTCAAGTAGCCTTCAATGGAAACCTTTAGCCTGCAAAGAATCTCGCACACCAACCTTCTTGATCGAGGGTTGACGTTTCACTAGACAAGCTCTGATACCATGTTGAGATTATGGATGCACAGTCCCTGAAGCTCCAAAATCTTCAATGAGGGACCCTTGCCAGGAAAGATAGTCAACCACACAGAAAGTGTTGCAACTAGGCATGCACAATAGAGATTCTATTGATATGATTGATATTGGATTTTTAATACAAATGTACAAGATGCCTTGAATATATAGGCATGAGAGAAAACCTAAGATGCATGAGATGTTGCCATGTGTCATGATCTAACAACATGTGACAACATGTGAACCCTATCTAGATGATTATTAAATGTTGAGATAAGTTCTAGAAGAACAACTCATCTTTTAGAAGGAATCTTATCCCTAGAAACAAGGAAGGGAATATTATCCCATTTATTTATGATTTATCTAATAATGCAACCTAGGACTAAATTAATTAAATGCAAGACCTAAGTTAACTTATGCTAGTGTAATAATTAATTAATTAATTACACTAACAGGATTGAGTGATCAGGGCTTAAGTATATGGTTGAGAGTATAGGGTTAAGGTTTGGGAGCTTACAGTCGAGGGATAATGTTCAAGGTTGAGTGCCTAAGATATAGGGTTCAAGGTTTAGTGTTGAGGGTATAAGGCATATGGATGAGGGTTGATGGTTGAAAGCATAAGTATAGGGTTGAGGGTATAGGGTATATGGTATAGGGTATAGGTTAGAGGTTTGAGGGTCGAGGGAGAATGTTCAGGGTTGAGTGTCCAAGGTTAAGTGTATAGGGTATAGGTCCATTAGGGTTTAAGATATTGGGTTGATGGATTAGGGCTTAAGTATAGTGTTGTGGGTTGTGCTTGAGGTTGTATGGTTTAGGGTTTAAGGGTTCAGGGTTTAGGGTTGATGGTTTAAGGGATAAGGCTTTAAGGGTTGAGGGTTTAAGGGTTGAGGGTTGAGGGTTGAGGGTTTAAAGGTTGAGGGATTAGGGGTTAAGGGTTTAGGGTTTAAGGGTTGAAGGATTAGGGTTTAAAGATTGAGGGACTAGGGTTTAAGGGTTAAGGGTTGAGGGATTATGGTTTAAGGTATAGTATCAAAGGTTGAGGATTTAGGGTTTAAGGTTTAAGGGTTGAGGGTTGAGGCTCTAGGGATAGGGTTTAGGATTGAGGGTTAAGGGATTATGGTTTAAGGGTTGAGGGTTTAAGGGTATAGGATTTAAGGGATTAGGGTTTAAGGGTTGAGGGCTAATAGATTAGGGTTTAAGGTATAGGGTTGATGTATTAGGGCTAAGGGTTTAATTTATAGGGTAGAGGGGTGAGGGTTGAGGGATTAGGTTTGAGAGTTTAATGTAGAGGGTAGAGGGTTTAAGGAATTAAGGATTTAAGGGTTGAGGGTATAGGGTTGAGGGATTGGCGTTGAGGGTATAGGATTGAGGGATTAGGGTTGAAGGTCTAATGTATAGGGTAGAGGGTTCATAATTGAGGGTTGAGGAATTAAGGGTTTAAGGTTGAGGGGTTAAGGATTGAGGGATGAGGGTTGAGGGTTTACGATTTTAGGGTTGAGGTATTATGGTTGAGGTTGAGGGTATAGGGTTGAGGTATTAGGGTTTAAGGGTTGGGGGGTTGAGGGATTAGGGTTGGGCAATTGAGGGATTAGGGTTGAGGGATTAAGGGTTGAGGGTTGAGGGTTTAGGGTTTAAGGAGTTTAGGGTATAGGGTTGAGGGATTAGGGTTGATGGTTTAGGTATTGGGGCCTAGGGCTCATTTAAGGGTTTAAGGATGGTATAAGGGTTGAGGGTTTGAGGATAAGGGTTTGATTTAGGGTTAAGGGTTTAAGAGAGAGAGAGAGAGAGAGAGAGAGAGAGAGAGAGAGAGAGAGAGAGAGAGAGAGAGAGAGAGAGAGAGGGGGGGAGATTAGGGTTTGATGGTTGAGGATTTAGGGTTTAGGATTTAATATACAGGGTTGAGGGTTAATGCACATGCTTAAGCATATAGGGAATTGTGGAAAAACTTTATATTACACACAAAATGAGACATATATAGCACTTAGAAGATGTCATAATTGGTAAAGATAGGTATCATTGATGTACCTTAATCCAAGCCCCTATTGACACTTGATAATAGTTAAGAAACCTTTACAAAATCAACTTTTTAAAAATGTGAGCACATTTTGGAAAAGTTGAAATATGACTATTTTTAGAGCAAGCTAAAACACACTCGTGTTATAACACAAGCACATTTTTTCTTGCTCTATAAATGGTAAAATATCTAGGATACCCATGATCCAAGCCCACATGCTCTGTTATTCTCTTGCTTTTGCATGTGATTCGACAAAAAAATGTTTTTTGATGCTGTTGGGAAGAGAACATGCAAATTTTACACATTGCACCACCTTTGCATCAACTTTCCACCACCTTTTTCTAGTTTTCCAACTTAAGAAGTAGGAAATAATAGAGTTTTTACATCATTTTGATTATATCAACTCAACTTTCCACCACCTTTTTCTAGTTTTCCAACTTTATATTGCACACAAAATGAGACATATATAGCACTTAGAAGATGTCATAATTGGTAAAGATAGGTCTCATTAATGTACCTTAATCCAAGCCCCTATTGACACTTGATAATAGTTAAGAAACCTTTACAAAATCAACTTTTTAAAAATGTGAGCGCATTTTGGAAAAGTTGAAATATGACTATTTTTAGAGCAAGCTAAAACACACTCGTGTTATAACACAAGCGCATTTTTTCTTGCTCTATAAATGGTAAAATAGCTAGGATACCCATGATCCAAGCCCACATGCTCTGTTATTCTCTTGCTTTTGCATGTGATTCGACAAAAAAATGTTTTTTGATGCTGTTGGGAAGAGAACATGCAAATTTTACACATTGCACCACCTTTGCATCAACTTTCCACCACCTTTTTCTAGTTTTCCAACTTAAGAAGTAGGAAATAATAGAGTTTTTACATCATTTTGATTATATCAACTCAAGTTTCAATATTTGTAGTGTTGCAATGTTAATTATGATTAAATTGTTATAATTTGACATTATACATTGGTTAACTGTATAGTTTTTAGTAATTCTATTAGATTTATATACAATTGAATGTTGTAAAGGAAGCAAGTTTGTGAAAAGCTCAAATTGTTGAGGAGTTTGATGCAAGAAGAAAAATACTACACATAATTGGGTAGTTTCTCCATTCAAATCTCCGTTTTTAAGGTATGTCAGGTCTTTATACATATTATTTACATTTTCCTTCATTCTATTATGTTTCTTTATCATCCCTTTTCATACATGCTTAATAAAATGGTTTGGTTTTGTTATCATGCTAATTTTAGGATTAGATTTTGCTAAGTATTCCAAATTATGAGTGGTCAACATATATAGCCTTAAAAAATGCATTAGATTTTACTAATGGATTAGATTATATTTTGTTAAAATGCATATTTCATGTTCATCATTGTTTTTTTTACTTTTTGACATCTCTGAGCATTCAAGGGGGTTCCTTTGAAAATTCTCATTATAACCTTAGCCCCTCTTGGCACATTTTAACCTAGACAATTCTTCACTCTTTGTAGCGGTTTGGTTGCTCTTATAGTATCATGCAGCTCTTGGGAAACCAAACAAATCATGGTTTTCATTGCTGCAATATCCACATAGTTTCTTCCTTTCTTCCCTTCTCTAACCTTAATCTCTTCCTCTACAATGTCCTCCGCTAAACTCATTGTAGTAGGATCTATTGTCATTATATTCTTCTCTATAACTAATAGAAGGTATGTCTTTAGGGAGTTTTGATACTGCAGTTTAAATTGAGTATATATCCACAAAGACCTCAAAAAACACTTTTTAACCTCATTGAAGGCTCCCTTTATTGCAACATTTCCCTCATCTTCATTACACTCTCTAAAGTAATCACTGCAAACTTGTTTTCAAACCCTCTATGATTGGGAAACAACTTTAACTTCCCCAAGCTAGAAAAATTCACTTATTATGACAAAGATTCCAAATGAAAACACTGGTTAAGTTCTAATATGGTGAATATATAGAGATGAAATGAAATATACCACAAAGGCTGCACAATGTGCCTAGTGTTCTTATGCATTACGATTGATGACATTAACTATGTGTAATTGATTATATGGATTTTATGTCAATCATCAAATACAATGCATGCTATTTAGTCTTATGGTGTGTCCTAGTGCACTTATGCATTAGAAATAATGACATTACTAATATGGCTAATATACATGAAACTATTATGTCATGCCCAGTGTGCTTGCACATTCACTATGGTTGAGTGATATCAACTCTAGTGTGTAATGGATTAAATTTGATATGTCATATATGATGTTCATTAAGGTTGAATGACATAGTATCCTTTTATTTTCATGCCTTTTGAGTGAAGTTTCCATCATGAATATAGTGCATCAAACTCCTACATTATGTGTCTAGTGTGCTTAACCATGCATCATGGTTAGCAATATTTATAATAGTGTGTTTTGATTGTATTAGTTTTATTTTAATTTTTTATAATGTATATGTCATTGAGTCCTATAGGATTTATTTGAGTTTCTAATGAGATTGTATATGTCATAGAGATTGTATGGGTTTTGGTTGAATGTTGCATCAAAATCCTACCATGTGTTCTTAGTGCACTTGTTTATTCATCATGGTTGAGAGATATTTACTCTTCTGCATGATGATTGTATGGATTTTGTGTGAAGGGTTGAATGACATATATTTCATTTATTTGTATGGATCTATTTGAATTTTATAATGAAGAAGAGATAGATATAAGAGATGGTGGTACACAACCAAATTTTGAACTGTTACAATTGCATCTAACATATGTATGAATTACAGTTCCATTGAAGCTCAGAATATACAATTTACACACTTCATACTGATCTAAATTAATACTTTTCTTTGCTCTGCATTCACTTTACTTTCACACAATTTGCATCCACAAATTCTTATCATATATCATAACACACAAAATACCAAAAAAAATCCTTCATATATATCTGCTTCATCTACAACATCAATTAGGTTGGCCTAATTAGATGTAATATGCAAAATGTAACTTGTCGGCCCAAGATCCATACATACACACTTCACGCCAAGATTCAAAATCATAACAATTCAAAATGGGTTGACATGGACCCAAAATAGCACCCACATAATGGATCAATACATATTTAAACTCCATAACATACAAAACTCATTAGGTCGACACTGATAATGACCTAATAATAAAGTTTTCCAACTGTACACTCACATTCAGACATGAAAACCTCCAAACTATATGCCATTTGGAATATACACACTACTAAAACCTATCAATAATTCCATAAAACTGCAAAGACAATTCCAATCGGAAGAGATGTGTGGATTCGTCAAAACATGTGCACTGAACTAGAAAACATATGTTATTGTCAATTCGATATACTTTCACTCATAACTTCAACACTAGGAGCCAACACAGTATAAAATTTTGGATTTAGAATCTTCTAACAACCATCAAAATTATCTTAAAACCACAGAGCAAGATCTTCTACAACAGACCAATGCAGACCCAAAAACCAGATGTCCTATTCATAGAATTACCTGTATTGATACTTAGTCAATTTCCATATCAACCACCTTCACCAGATCAAACCTTCTTGCAAAATTGCACTAGATAAGCTTCCTCAAACATTATTAAGTTATCCAAATTGATTTGCACCATGGTCTTTATACTGGATTACAATGTTGACATCAATGACAACATTGCAATGCATAACTGTATAATTTGTGCTCATCCCACATGCTCATGCTACCAAAAAATGCACCAATGAAAAACTCCTTATTCTTTCAACAATCTCCCCCTTTATCATTGATGGAAACATGCCAAAACTATTTCCAAAATTACTCTCCCCCTTTGACATTAAGGGCAAAGGGCGCATACAATAGTTTTCTCACATGTCGAATCTCCTCTTGACAAATATATTCATATATACAAACTAAAAAATTGAACTGGCTCCCCCTAAGAATGTTATTTTCCACAATTGGATCAAAAACTTGTACTAGAAAACACTTTACACCATCCAAATATGTACACAAAATTTTAAAACACTAAACTAAAATGTATAAAAGTAAAGAAAAATAATGTCAATCAGAACAAGTTGACCCTTGCAGCTTCTCAAGGTGAGCTTGCCACTCTTGTTTTCCTTCTTCCCAAATTCTCTTGGCTATGACAAGCATTTTTCTTTGGGTTTCAAATTCCCTTAAGAGTTATTCAGGTTTTTCTAGAGTGCTAGGTACCAGATTAAGCTTTGAAGCCTTATCAACACTAAAAAATGCACTAGAAATAAACATGAACTTAGAGTTCATCAGATCCCTGAGGTTTCCAAACTACATAATGATCTGCTCTTTCTGAGCTTGCAGTTGGAAAAATTGCTCATGTAAAATTTCTATTTTTTCCCTTGTGCTTCAATCAAAATCATGTGTTGAGTCATAGGAATTGGAAGCTTTGTCAATCTAGGACTCAATTGAGTCCACTTCATCCTTTATGCTTTTGGTTGATCTAGGCCACTTCATACAAAACTGAAACAAGGCTTTGGCCTCTGCCACACAAGCCTACACATGCTTGAGATGTTCTTGAAATTTATCATGTGCATGGGCACACTTCTCATTGACATCCATCAATTTTCTATCACTTATCTTCTTCTCTACCTCTTTTTCTATGTTTCCTTTCAATCCGGTAACATATTATTTAAAGGAATCAATCAAAATTTTCAAGTTTTCCATACTGGAGAGAGAATTATCAATGCTTGCACCGAGTATAGATTCCTATAGATCCTTAAAAGCCTCATATATCATTTCTCCACTCTTTTGATGAGTCTCTATTATCTCTTTTTAGGCAGATGCATGGAAGACATCTCCCAATTGAAGTTTGTGGAGAGGTGAGATCTTGTCCATGTCCACAAGCCCCTATTGCATAGGCAGTTGTAACAGTTGAGCAGACACTACAGGTTGGAACTGTAATTACATACTTAGCAAATTCTTTAAAAAATCTCTAGAGGTGCGAGAAGATTCACCAGTGGCCTTTAAACTCTCCTCTGCAACCTTCTCTTTTAATTCCTTGTCACCAATGTTAACTAGTGTCTCCACTTCTTTATTTCCTTTTGCATCACTAGATGCCTCTTCACTCTTTTGCTCATCATTCTTCCATGTATCTACTTCACTAGTAGACAGATCTGTGTTATCCGGAGGAGTGACTATCTTTGATTGGCCTTGAAAATTACTAACATTCACTTCAAATATCGAAGGAGGTGTAGAAGTATCCTCCTTTTCAATGTCTTCTCTAATAGTTTCTTCCTTTTCAACATTCTCCTCAACATCAACATTTTCTTCTATCATTTCTTCTACCTATGGAAGAAAATTTCCCTGCGCATTCCCTTCTCCCATTTCATGCTCATGTTGAGCATCATCATTATGTGCATCTTCATCTAGAACAACCTTCTCCACATGCATCTCTTCTTTGCTTTTTGGGGTAATTCCCAATCATTGAGCTAGATCTGCAACATTTTCAATATACTCTTTTAAAGTTGGAGCCTCTTGAGATCATTTTGATCTCTGCCCATAAGGATTGTCACCGTTTTCTTCATTTTGAATTCCTTATTGAACAATGCAGCTAAAATGAAGGAAAAATAGGGGGTGTCCCAAAATGGAAAAGTGGATCCAAAGAGGGACAAGGGGTCCTATCTTTCCTCAGTTCATTAGAAAATGAGATCCACACAATGAAATGACAATCAACCTCAAGGTAAGTCAAATCAAGGTGTGAATATGAAAATTTCCCTTTTTTGCTAGGGTTGAGTCCTACAAAGTACATTTAGGAGATTTAACATAAAACAAAAGGAAATGACAAAATTTTTGGAGAATTTGAAGGTAATAAATATTGTGCACCTATCAAAAATTGTTGTTCTTGTAACCCTAACAAGGACTCATTCGCCCTATGGTGAATGGGTCTTGGCAGACTTTATTGAAAAACTATGTATCTAAGATTGAAGCCTGGGACCTGCAATTCCTTCCTATAACTTGATATCCCCACTCCCGAATCCGGATCTGTCAAAAATCTGCAAAAAAAATTTGTTTTTTTGTTGGTGGATAGGGGTTTTCCTCAATCAAACCCCAAGTTCGGTAATTAAACCTTGATGATAAATAGAAATTTGAAACATGAAACATGTGCGCAATCGTAACCTTAAGTTTGTCTAAGATTAAAATCTCAAATAATGTCAAGAAACCCTACTCAAGTGTGTTAGAATAGGATCCTAAATGAACATGAACAATGATGAAGACCTACTTTAGGAGACCTCAAATCCCCTCAATAAGCCACAAATTTGAATATACCTCTCTTTAGGCTGAAAATAGAATGATAATAGAAGATGGAATCACTTAGGAAACAAGTCATTAGGTTAGGTTGAATCTAATAGTGCTTCTCCCAAAACCTATAATCCATCATGACTCTCCATAGGCATCTATCATCAAGTCTTCAATAATGCTTGATCTTTGATGATAAAAAGAGCTTGAAGACCTATAAAAAAATAATAGAATTCTGCTCCAAGACTTCACTTTTTATTGCTCCTTGCTCTTGAATGCTTGATCTCATGTAAAACTCTTTTCTTGCTCCTATCTTGCTTACTTCCCTAGTGTAAAATGAATGTAAAACTTATATTTATAGGTTTCCTTCCTAATTTTCCAATTATTAGATCCTGAAAGCTGAAATGTGAAATTTGAATTGAAAACCTTAAAATACCACCCAAAACATATCAAAATATGAGTTTATGGCACTTAATGAGGACCCATTCTCCCTATGGCGAATGGGTCCTGACCTAAATCATTAGGACTCCTAGAATTTTGGGGCATTAATTTAATCCCCAACAATTGTTCAATGTGGGTTGTGGTGTTAAGAATTAAATAAAATTAAGTTAAATAGGCCTTGGGATGCATGATAAAGGGGTATTAGGGGATATTAATGGGATTTTAAAATGCATTAATGAATAGGTCATCAAAATAGGTACAAATTTAATGTGAAATTGTACTCTCTCCTAGAAAGGGGTACAATTTTCTACACTACATTTAGCCCCCACTTTAGCGGCCATATGACACTACATGCATATGCAGGCTAAAGGAATTCAAATCAATAAAATTTATAGAAAGGATACTCAAATGGATTCATTAGGGAGAATGAAGCCCCCACAATAGTCATCTGTAAAACCATAATGTTAGGAACCACATCCTACAACATAGATTTGTTAGTCACTCAAAAATCCTCATATTAAACTTCTACAGAGAATCAAATTCAAGGGTAGAAGTATCCCCCCATGATTTTGCTTGCTTTATGGAGGTGGAATCATGGTGGACATGAAACCACATCAAATTACGTAAGTAATATATTAGGGTATTTCCAAGTACCATACTACATAATGATAGTGTTTGATGAGATTGGGAGCAAAATTATTAATTCAATGCAACATATGACATCGAAAATGGAGTCCTCTAGCCCCCATTATGCTAATTTGAATAAAATTCCCTTAAAATGAAATAAGCTTCATTTACTTAGGGTTTACTATATACTAATGAAAATGACACTTTTTACTATCAGTTGACATTTACCTTCTTATAAATTACCTTTGTGCAGAGTGATCTAGGATACTGAGTAGACAGGCTTACAAGCCTCCTAAACTGGATGTATTCGCGATGAGGTGGCACGAAACACTTTGGCACATGGTGAGTGGATTATGTTCTACTTTTTCTTTGTTTTCATGCATTTACAATACTTTTTCATTTATTTTTAGGACCTTGAAAATATTTTCACAAAGCATCCATCACTAGCACAAAGTGTCCAAAATTGTCTAAAGTGTTATTTAATTGATAAATTTAGGATTTATTTTATGTATTTTGTTATTTTAGGTTCCTCCTCAAGCTCAACAACATCTCGAAGGGAGACAATTCTATTTCCTATGAGATTCCATCACACAACTTTCAGAGGAGATTAGCATTTTACAGGACAATGGATTATTCTAGGTATACCTCATGCCACCTATGAGGTATCATGATGCTATGTTGATGGCCCTAGTAAAGAGGTGGGGCATAGATACATGCACCTTTCACCTTCCTATGGCGAGATGACCATTACCCTCGAGGACATCCATCGCATCCTATAATTACCTATCCTAGGTGAGGTTGTACACTCAACGAACGAGCAATCATACATGGAGATGTGGGATGATATTCTATATTTTTTACTACGGCCCATCCAATGGTCATCCATCATTCCTCACATTGAGCTTAGATGGCTACTACATGTGTAGACACTATTATTACGATGGATCATGATCATCACTACAATACTTGCACTAATACCAGATGGATGAGGCACCCACTTAGATGGTAAATTAGTTCACATCATTTGAGACATGGAGGAGCATAGGACCATTTATTCTTGGGGTTGTAGTATGTTGGCTCATTTGTACTATGATCTGGGATGATTTGTATACCAGGAGCTAGATAGTATAGTGCATTATACACTCTTACAGGTATGGTGCTTTGAGCACATCACATGCACTAGACCCACTGGATTTCCTAGCATAGCGTCCATGGGTTACCCACGGGCCTATAGTTATGCTCTAAGGCGGGCATGGCAGGAGGGAGATTTGCTTCACTAGCGGATTAGATTTGATCGGCTAGATGAGGGTGATATCTCCTGGAGACCGTATCTCAGGATACCACAATGAGGGAAGATGATAGACATGAGCTAGTCAAGTAGCAATAGGATCAATTTGTTTTAGGGAGACACAATTACATAGTGATACCTTTCTACTATGATTGTGTCATGTGCTAGTTCAGACATATTTAGGTACCGCTATGGGATTGACCTAGATACCTATGATCAACACAGAGTGCCCCTAGACCTAGAGACACTCATCATCTTAGGATTGAGGATGTGTACATTAGTGGTTCAGAGGACGAGGATCATGAAATGCCCCTAGTCTCTAATGTTGATGATGTAGGCACCACATAAGCCTACGACTAGTGGTGGGTTGGAGCATGACCAACCCATGTCTTTCCCATGCACTACCTTACAAGCTATGTTGGACCTCTTCTAGGTCGCAAAGAGGATAGGGATAATTAATAGGTTGATGGAGATACTAATGATGATGAAACTGTTCCTGACATATTTCTAGATGAGGAGGAGGAGGATGAGGAGACTTAATCGATGAGCGATGATATTGATGAGACAAAGGAGGATTCAGTTTCCCTCGAGAGGAGAGATGCACCTCCTATCAAGGTCACTAGAGAACTTTCAAAAACCACATCAAATATCCACACTCATGAACATGGAGAGGATAGTAGTAGTGGGCCATCCACACTTCCTACACAGAACGGGACTGCTATTGTACGGTTATACCCTAGCTGGAAGACTAGAGATCCAGGTAATGATTTGATATTTATGTTTTGATTACACTCTTTAAATTTTTGTATATGATTTATATATATGTCATGATGTGCATTTATATCTTTTATTATTTCCATCTTACAGGATCCACACAAGAGTGGCATGAGCTATATTTGTGTGTGACTATAGAGATGATGCCTTCATTGTGCATCGATGATGATATACCCTTAGAGTATGTACCCCCACCTTCTTTGGGGAAACATGTAGATCTCTTCAAGTCATTTGTGAGATTGAGGACGACGTATGAGAGTGCATCCAGATGTATTGACCTAGCTACAGGACAACTTTTTGCACTACAAACAATGTTGGATGAGCTGCGAGCCTCTCAAGATCCATTAGATAGTGAGACAAAGTCCACCCTCCAAGTAGAGATCTCGAGACCAAAGAGAGATATGGCCAGGCTACAGGTAGAGAGGGATCACATAGAGGTGGAGTGGATTGAGTCACTCATACAAGAGGTAGAAATGAGTGGAGATGTGTGGGGCCTATAGGCAGCCATGAGGTCCTTGAGCAGGACACAATCACATTCTACCATCTCATGACAGATGCCACCACCAAGCACCGAGGGGTCTAGTAGTCATAGTCCCTATTAGCATTATATTCATTGATATATGTACCTAAACTTTTGATGATATATGGGCATTGATGTTTATGCTTTTATGATCTTATGTTAAATTAAATGTCGATGTGATTTATTAAATATGCTTTGTAAGAATGTTTAATAAATATCTCCATGATTTAATGTTTATGTGATCTAATTAAAACATTTTTAATTTATATTAGATACTACATTGTGATGAAGTATGATATGTTAAATTAAATGCACCTATGATCTAATAACATTAAATGCATATAAGGATCTGAATTAACATAATGCACTATATAAGAGTGAATTTTCACCCCATGTGCAAATCTCCTTTTTGCCTTTATCCACTTTAGAAAACCAAGTTCAGAGGCTTAGTTCCACCCGATCCCACTGCTTGCATCCCACTTGGTGCCTATTTTGAGCGTTGGTGGAGGAATTTCTGTTGGGGACGCTCACACAGTGCGCTTATGTCCCTAGCAGATTCTTATGGCTGAACTTACAGAGACATTACTCTTCTCATTGGAGGTGAAGTTGTAATGCCCCCTTCAGCCGACTGAACTGAATATGGTTGTTTTTCTCCATTCCTCCTTCAAATTCATCCCTTCAACATGCATTCTAACCTCTTGACTAGATTCACAAGCTCCTTCACTTCACTCTCAAACTCACTTTCACTCACTCCAAGCATTTCAAGCATTCCATTGGAGCTAAAGCAACACTCCATCACTTTGGTAGAGAAAGTTTGGGACCACGACATTGTAGCAAAGGCTTGAGTACTCTCATATTCTCCCCCAAGTAGCCTTGAGTGCTCTTGGTGGAGGTGGCAAGCTTCCCTCTCCTCTCCTCTATCACTTGGTTGAGTAGCATAACACTATTTTGTAGTGCTTCTTTTCTCTTTACTACATTATTTCCTTTATCTCACTTCCTTGGTTGTCTGTGGAGGTGGAAACACCTAAATGGGGGTCTGACTGAGGCAGGCCCCTATACAGCCACCCAACATTTTCCTCTTTTGTTGTGTGTAGGAGTATGTGCTTCTCGAGGGATTAGCTAGCGAATGAATTCCTTGGTGAGATTCTCCTTATTCTCTTCACTCTTGCATATTTGCTTTATAATATTAGAGAATATTTCATTCATTTAATCACATCATTATGGCCCTTTAGTTAATTAGCTAGGGCATTAGCTAGTTTTATTGGTTTGACCTCGTCTTCACTATTGTCTGGCCGTGCAGATGCCAACACACTTTTGAGATGACAACACGCTGCATTGACGTCCATAGATCGTGCTTTTGTCCTTGGATAGAGAGCTTCTTGAGGCGTAGTCTTAGACCTAAAAACTGGCTCGCCTAGCCCTTTCATGTGTTTCAGGTCTGCAGAGTAACTGAGAGGCCTCAAGGTCCTCGTTACTCTTGCCTCACATTTCCAAACAATACACTTAGCTGAGGTAAGTTAGGGCAGCCTCTCACATCCTAACCCTCTGTGACCTGGGGTCTTGCATGCGGTGGTCCCCCTCTCTTACACACACAAGATTTTCTTTTGAATAGTATGGAAACCAAAGAAATAATTCAAACCAATTGAATAATCACTTTAGACTCTAAGACACACTAATATCATTTGTCAAAGAATGAAGCAATGCGAGATAAAATAGAACACCATCTACCTAATCTAACAACACCGCTTTAAAACACTATTCAAAAGAGAGGATGTTATGTGTAATACAGATGCAAATGTGTGACATTGATAGGTTATTTTAGAGGTGTTCCATCCATTTATGTTAATGTGTAGGAACTAGACCCATAGTTTTCTTTGATTGCATAAGGTCCTAACCAATTAGGTCTAAATTTTCCTTTTTCATTTAGAAGAGCATTTATATTACGTTGATTTTCATACAACACCAAGTCACCTTTGTTAAACGTGTGAGGGATGACATGATCATTATAAGTACATTGCATTCTCCTAGAATATTATTGGAGGTGCTTGAGAGCATTAATACGTGATTCATCAAGCATTTCAAGTTGATGTAATTGTTTCTCTTTATACATAGTATCGTCAATAAGCCCTCCAAGAGAAATTCACAATGAATAAATCTTTAACTCCAAGGGCATTATTGCTTCAGTACCATAAATGGCGTTATAGGGAGTGTTTCCTTTATATGTTCTAATAGTTTTATGGTAGGCCCACAACACATAAGATGGTTGAGTATGCTAATCTTTGTTATGTTTACTTACTATTTTTTGCAGAATTTTCTCAAGAGTTTTGTTAGTTGATTTCACTTGACCATTTGATTGTGGGTAATATCGCATCAAAAAGTGATGTTGAATATGAAAGGTTTCCAAGAATTTCTTCATGTCATTATTCTTAAATGGAGTTCCATTATTTGAAATCAATGCGAAAGGAACTCCACAGCAAGAAATAATGTGTTCCAATATGAAACAACATATTGCATTAGTTGTGGTGGAACAAAAAGGAATAGCTTCTACCCATTTTGTAAAATAATCGATTGTGGTAATGATAAATGTATGTACAATGGAAGAAGGTGGTGATATTTTTCCAATAAGTTCAAACTCCAAATCGAGAATGGCTAAATAGGAACTTGGGCACGAAGCTCAGAAGCAAGAGCATGAATCAAATTGTTATGTTCATGACATTTATGGCATTTCTTAACGTAGGAAAAATAATCTTGTTCCATGTCTCCAGTAATATCTTATACAAACTATTTTTTGAACTAACGATCTTCCACCAAAATGTCCTCCACAAGCACCTGCACGAGCTTCATCAAGTGCTATAGGGATTTCAGATTGTTTAATACATCTAAGTAAAAGACCATTAAATGATTTTCTGTATAACACATTCACAAGGATTATATAATTAGATGCAAGTTTTTGAAGATGAGCTCTAGTGTTCTTAGTTGTAGAATCAAGAAAAGTACCTTTTTTTAAATAGTTAAATATTGTCATGTACCATTCGCTAGAATTTTTCGGTATCGGTTAATAACACTTTTCTGCTTATGTCATCTATCGATGGTTTGAGAATCATTTGGACTATAAGTGTGAAATTAGAAAAAGGATCTTTAGGAGACACAAGGGAAGTGACACTTGCCATTGCATCTGCATGTCAATTATCATTTTGCAATATATTGTCAATTATAGATGATTCAAATTTATCTAATAATCTCATCGTGAGGTCTTTATATTGAATGAGCTTATCATTTTTTGCTTGATATGAACCATTTATTTGTTTAATGACTAATAGGGAATCACCAAATATAGAGATGTGTTGGACACCTAATGCTAATGATGCACATATACCAATGATTAAAGCTTCATACTCTACAGTGTTATTTGTACATAGGAAGTTTAAATAGAAAGATAAGGGAATAGGCTTACCTGAAATAGGAATTAGTATAACCCCTGCCCTGGACCCAGTTTGAAACTTAGAATCGTCAAAGTACAATTCCCATGTTTCTTTTTCTTCTTGAATAGTCAACACATTCTCGTCAAGGATGAGTCCATATTAGGTAACGCTAAGGGAGAGGGAGCATCAACTAATTGGACGGTCAAGGCTTGTCCTTTGATTGTCTTTTGAGAGACAAATTTAAGATCAAACTCAGTTAACAACATAACCCACTTAGCAAAGCATCCTGATAAATCTGTTTTAGCAAAAAGGTGTTTTAAAGGATTGAATTTTGTCATCACATGAATTTTTGTGTTTAATAAGTAGTGTCTCAATTTACTAGTAGCAAATATGAGAGAAAAACATTGGTTTTCTATTGTTGTATATTGTGTCTCGTAATCAATCAAGGTTTGACTAATGTACTAAACAAGATGTTCTCTAACAATGCTGCGAGAGCATAGGCTGATGCTGCTATATAAAGGATAAATGGTTTGTCTTGCATAGCGGGTTGTAAAACAAGTGGAGTAGCAAGATAATTTTTCAAACTCTCAAAAGCCTATTTACAATCCTCATTCCACTTAAACTTAACCTCTTTCTTAAGGATTTGTGTAAAGGGTACTATTTGGTTTGCTAAGGATGCTACAAAATGACGGATAGCTTGAATTCTTTCTTGTAAAGTACGCAATTGAGAAATGTCTTTAGGAGGTGGTATGTTAATGATAGCATCAATTTTCTTTGTGTCCACCTCAATGCCTTTGTGAGATACTATAAAACCTAAAAGTTTTCCACTATCCACACCAAAGACACACTTTTTCAGATTCAATCTCATGTTATATTTTCACATTCTTTAAAATATTTTTCAAAGAATATTCACATTGTCTTGTCGAGTTAAAGATTTAGCCAGAATTTCAGCAACATAATCTTCCAAAATCTTATGTATGTAGTCATGAAATATCAATGTCATAGCTCTTTGACATGTTGCACCTACGTTCTTTAATCCAAAAGGCATAACCACCCAACAAAATGTTCCCCAAGCGGTAGTAAATGTTGTCTTGTATTGATCTTGAGGGTTGATAAAGATTTGATTGTATCCAAAATATCCATCCATGAACGACAAAAAATCATGTCCCATAGTTGAATCTACTATCATATCAATGATAGGAAGGGGAAAATCATCCTTAAGGGATGCTTTGTTCAAATCATGAAAGTGATCTGTACACATCCTAATATGATTATTAGGTTTTGTGACTATGACAATGTTTGAGATCTAAGGAGAATAATCGATAGGTCGTATAAAACCAACTTCAAGAAGTTTTCCAATCTCAGTCTTAACCAGTAAAGTTATCTTAGGATTCATCTTTCGTATCTTCTCTCTTATCGGTTTAGCATCTTCTTCAAGAACTATGTTGTGTGTCACTATCTTAGCATTGATACCTGGCATATCGAAATAAGTCCAAGCAAAAAGTTCGTGAAATTCATGTAGTAATTTTGCGTGATCTTCTTGTTCATCTTCATCAAGGAACTTTCCTATTTGAATCACTCTTTCTTCATTAGTTGTATCCATCGGTATATTGATTGTATCTCCCAAAGGAAGTGCATTTTGTCTCAAAATTTTAGAATTATGTGCATCTTTATCATTGTCAACCTCATTAACTTCTTTTTCTTCATCCGCTTGCTTAGCAGTAACCATAGCACAAGTAACCCAATTTTTCTTAGGGGGAGTAAATGACTTGTCATAAACTCCTAACATTTGTTTCAAAGCTTCATCATCTTCAAAGTATTCTAATGATCCTTCGCATGTTGTATCAATCAATTCAAGATGCTTCAAAGTGAGAGTTGTCTTAGGGGAGTTACACATGATGGTGTTGATTTTGAGTGAAGGTATTTTCATTTCTTTTGTTGTCTTAGAAGGACAATATCCAAGACCAATTTTTGTTTCTTGTGTGTTAGGCTCTATAGGAACATTGATTCCATGTTTTCTTCTTCCACATCCTTTTCCATTGTAACCAAGTTGTTTCAAGAGCTTGTAACTTCTTCCATAAAGTTTCTCCATCTCTTTCGAATATGGTGGTTGTTCATACTCCATCCCATCAAATTTTGTTGTATAATTTATGTCTTCTTCTAGAGTGGATGAAGTAGATGCTTGTGAGGTTTCTTTCAAAAAAATTGTTATTACCATTGGCTCTTTTTTTCTTTTTGGTTTCTTTCGCTGTAATTTTGAATTCTCCCATGAATGTTGGTGTGAAATCTAAGGAACCCCAATCGTCTTCTAATAATTTAGTGACTTCATCAATGTTCTTCCCTTGTTCTTCTTCCTTCATGATTTCTACTTTTGTAGTTGGTATCAATGTTTTCACAAGACTTTTTTTTATCTTTCTCGGCATGCAAACAACTTTTAGGTTCAGCGGAAACCTTAACTGTGTAAACTTTGTTGTTATAGACATACTTCATGACACAGTGAAGAGTTGAAGGCATGACATTCATTTCATGAATCTATGGTCTCCCCAAGAGGAGATTGTAAGAAAATTCATAAGGCATAATATGGTCCAAAGTTTGTAATGTTACCTTCCCAACTTTAATAGGTAATGTGATGACTCTAAGTGGTTGTTTTCCTATGTTATCAAACCCACAGATGGACAAAGAATCAGGGACAATGTTTCTCTTATCCAAAAGGCTCACACTACACACATTAAGGGCCGAACCATTTTCCACAAGGGCTCTCTTTATCCCAGTTTTATTAACAATGACTATTATCATGAATGCTTCATGTCATTTTTGAACTTCCAAGGAGGGTAACTCTTTTTGGTGAAAAAAAATATATAAATTAACTGCATTCATTCCTTAAACTAGTGTTGTCACATCATTTGAATTTGTATTAGGAGGAACCATAACTTGTTGCAAGGTTGTTTCAAGCATACTATGGTAATTTGGTGAAGCTTGAATAAGATCCCA
>VDFB02002699.1:0-26444 GCA_007258455.2 Sequoia sempervirens | reverse complement strand
ATGTCATAATAAGGCATACACATGGCATACTTACTAACTCATATATAGAATGCTCTTTTCCATGTGGGCTTGCAAATAATAAATAAAAACAAAATTAAATAATTAATTCAAACATTGGAATTGCAAGGTGTATGATGCACTGATCCCAACATCTTTTTCATCTATTACACTAGGCAGGGAGAATAAATAAAATGTTAGAACTGTCATTTTACTCCTCTGTCTTCTACCCATTGTGGCATCATACCTGAATTTATTGCATTTGGTATCACTCTGGAATTGTAATCAAGCTCAAAGACTTCAAAGTAGAAGACATATTTATGCATTCAAGCGAGAAATAGGTAATTTCTAGTCTTATTCAAAGTTGCTTCAAAATGCTATCAAATCCCCTCAATTGCAGGCCAAGATCATCCTATTGTCATTGTTGGCTTGGGCTACAAAGCCTTAAAGACTGAAATATTGCAAGATTTGACTAAAGTACATGCTGAATATGGCCAAGATATAATTGCATTACCATACCTAATGTGTGGACAAAAAAGTAGAGATTGTTAAATTTTCTTCTA
Source organism: Sequoia sempervirens (assembly GCA_007258455.2). Lineage (NCBI taxonomy): Eukaryota > Viridiplantae > Streptophyta > Pinopsida > Cupressales > Cupressaceae > Sequoia > Sequoia sempervirens. Next base: position 25,884 of record VDFB02002699.1, on the reverse strand, counting down.
TATGCTAAGGAAATATTGTTTGTAAGCTCCATCTAAGGACCAACAAAAGAAAATTGCTCAAATAATTTGTGAGTTATTTTTTCTTGTTGCAGTGAAGGGCAGGAAGGAGAATGTTATGCAAATTTTCATTGAAAGTGTGGTAAACTATTTGGTTTTTGGCAAATTTTTTATGGAGGGGTAGCCTCTACCTTTTTAACCCCTTATGCTATCCATTGTATAGACCTCTTGGTAGAAGACACTGCAAAACACGAGTGGATCAGAGTTGTTATGGAGAAGGGAAAGTGCACAACAAGGTATATCTATTGTCATACAAAGGTCTTTATATGATGAATTCTTAGATGGCAAGTAACTTGTTGACCAACTATTACTAGATTTGCCACCAATTTCATCTCCTTGCATTAAGTTCAGAAAAGATGAAGTAATAACTAATAAGGAATGTTTATCTCTATTTGATGGGTTGAATATGAATATTTTATGCTTTAAGATCTTGTAAAGTCCTTCATTTTTCTCTAATCTTTTTGAAGAGATGCTTAAGTGGGCCTGCAAATTTTATGGTTATTAGCAAACATCACAAGGATTGTGGATGGAGAAAAATGTACCGTAGGTTATATATAAGAAGCAGTGGATATAGTCAAGGAGGCTAATAGAATGATGCGTATTTAGATGCTTTTGTGCATAACCATTGTTGGTAGTTGGAATAATCAGCTACATGGTCCTTTGCATGTTATTGGGTTCTGTATAAGTTAATCCCTCGTTTACTGTCCATTATTTCATGTCGATGTGCTGGTTGTTTGATTGCACTAAGGGGTTCTGTACCAGTCAGTAAATTTTGGGATTAGTTTTGGAGCAGCTATAATTGTACAATGGTCCAAAATGATTATTTGAATGTGATAATAAGGAATGTTGATCTTTATTGAATGGGCTGAATAAAAATATTATATGTGTAAAGATTGTATGAAGGCCTTCATTTTTCTCTAATCTTTTTGAAGAGTTGCTTAGGAGGGCCTCCACGTTTTATACAGGTAAATTTTTTAAATGTACAGAAGAAGCCTAGTGGGTCCAATAAAAAAGAGAACATTGATTAAGTGTATTTATTTTATTTAATTTTTTATTTTAGTTGTAACAAGCTGTTAAACTAGCCGTTTAACTATTTAGCTACAAGGAAATAACCAGTTAATTAATTCATGAAATTATTTATACTCCTAGGTTGAGGGTACAACCATTGCAGCAAAAGTCTCTATAAGGTACAAATTGGCAAATCGAAAGATGTTAGTGGAAAGACACGACACCATGGAGAAGGTTGCCTTAAGCCTAGATGAAAGATCATCCATTGCTGAAGCTTATGCACTCTTTGCAAACTGCTTCTGTTGTTGCTACAATTTTACCATTCCCCTTCTTCTAATGACATTGAGAAGCATATGGCCATTCTTGTGGCATTTGAAACACTTGATATGGGTCAAGTCTTTCTTCCCCTGACTACTTTCTTACCACCTTTCCTCATCTTTTGAGGGCTAGATTTTTATTCTCTTCCACTTTGGCTGAAGCAGTTTCTAATCTAGTCTCCTCTTGAATGCAATTATTCCAAAGCTTGTCAAAAGTAGGAAGCTTTACATGAACACAAACAGTCCAAACAAATGGGTCTCAGGATGGAGTGAACCCATTTATAGTGATGGGCACCAACTCATTATCCATGTGGCCTTTGTGTTTATATTGCTCATGCATGTGGCACTGAGCTTGTTCTTTAGCAAATCGTGGAAATGTTCACACTCTGATATAGAATATTCAAGGCATCATACAGCTCCCTCGTAGTCTTTCTCTTTGTGATGGGAGGGATCAAATGGTCCTTTACTGAATCTAGGTTGATGAACTTTCACTTGGCTGACTTTTTGTTATGTTTGACCAACGGAACTGTTAATGTTTACATGCAGCGTTGTAGCAACTTCCAGCGATATCATTCCTTGAAGAAATTAGATTATAGCTAAAAGCTATCTAATTTATAAAGATCTTAAAGGCACGATTTAAGAGTCATATCGATTTGCTAATGAAAAGATAAATATTAAATAATGAATCATTATTATTTGTTAATGACAAATAGCCGACTTCATTAAATGGCGCGATTTCTTAAAAAGAAATGTCTTTTCATATGAGGCCGACTTTGCATATTGGAAGGTCATGACTTTTGGAGATAATCTATAGTTGGCTATATAAAGAGTTCGCTGATGTCTTCTTCATCATGAATATAATTCATTGAGAGTTCAATTATCAAGCAAGTTCGAATTATTCCTTCATTCAAGTGCGAATTCCTTCAAGAGCAGATTGCGAATTCCTTCAAGAGCAGACTGCAAATTTCTCTAAGTGCAGATTCAGATCACAAGGAAGAGCAGATTATCATCTGTTATTGCATCTAGAATTGATGCTGGATATTGGCCTTGTATTGGCCTCATTGTAAAGAGAATTATTGCCTTTACTTATATATATAAAAGAGAGATCTTTGTTGCTGGGTTTTTCTCCCTCAAGAGGAGGGTTTTCCCAGGGTATATGCTGTGTTACTGTGTCTGATTTTGAATTAATTTTCTGTGCACTTATCTGATCATTAAATTTAACATGGTATCAGAGCGGGTTTGAAAAAGATCGTGGTTAGATTTGTGCTTTCACAGCTTATTCTATTCTTTTGTTGAGGGTTTTTATCCATCTTCACTCATTCAAAATGGTGAACGGATTGAAGATCGAAGATAGACTCGATGGAGCTTCAAACTACACCTCATGGAGATTCCGAATCATGCTTACATTGGAGGAGAATGATTTGGTTGAATTTGCGGAGACCAAGGTTCCTGAACCTGAAGAGGAACAAGAAAAGCTGCAATGGAGGAAGAAAGATATCAAAGCAAAGAAGTTATTAGTTGACTCCGTTAAAGACCACATTGTCCCTATCATCTCTAAGATGAAGACTGCAAGGGAGATGTTCAAGTCTTTGGAAGAAATGTATGAAATTAACAACACCAGCCGGGCTCTTGCGCTGAAGCAACAACTCCATCATGTGAAGATGTCAAAAGGAGAGACCGTGATTGCCTACTTCATGAGGATTGCAGATTTGAGAGATCAGCTCTCCACTATTGGTCATATGGTTGAAGATAAAGATTTGACAATGCTTGCACTCAACGGTTTGCCATTATCTTGGGAGTCCTATATTCAAGGAATTAGTGCAAGGTCTAAACTTCCGAAGTTTGATCGTTTGAGGGCTGACTGCATCCAAGAGGAATCAAGGTTGATGGCTAGAGGTGTTGGCCCAAGTTCTTCTAATCAAGAAATTCATGTTCTTGCAGCCCAAGCTTCGAAGAAGAAAGGAAAAGGTGGAAAGAAGGGACACTTCAAGAGGAATCGTGATAAAGGAAATGATAATGCTTCCCCTTCCAAGAAGAAGCGAGATTTGTCTAAAATTCAATGCTTTAGGTGTGACAAGTTTGGTCACTTTGCCAAACATTGCCCTGACAGACCTAAGCATCAAGCCTCCATTGCAGATGTAGAGAATGTTTCTCCTCAGAAGGATGAATATTTGTTTTGTTCAGCCTTGTCAAGCAATGTTGCCACCGATACCTACACATGGTTGATTGACAGTGGGGCTTCTCGTCACATCACCGGATTCAAGGAGCACTTATCAAATTTGGTGAAGAAAGACTCTTTGGAACAAGTTATCATTGGAGATGATGCTAGCTACACCGTGAAAAGGATTGGGACCTCTACTCTCCATTTGAATTCAGGTATCACACTTCAGTTGAGCAATGTGCTTTATGTTCCGGGGATCAAGCGCAATCTCATCTCTATTTCAGCCCTAGAAGATAAAGGATATCAAATTGCCTTCTCAAAAGGCAAAGTTCTTGTATGGATGGAGAACTCTAGTTTCAAAGATGCTCGAGTTATTGGAGTGAGACATGAAAGTCTCTACAGGGTCTGCACTCGTCCTCTTCAAGCATTGGTTCATGATACTTCTTCTCTATGTGATCTTTGGCATCGAAGATTGGCGCATCTACACTTTCGTGCTTTGCCTATTATGGAGAAGATGGTGACAGGTCTACCTAAGTTCGACAAGGAGCATGAAGGCACTTGCAAGGGTTGCGCTCTAGGTAAGAATGTAAAAGCCTCTTTTCATAGTAGTGAAAGTAGATCTAAGAGTATTTTAGATCTCATCCATTCAGATTTATGTGGTCCTATGTCTGTTCCATCTTCAAGTGGATTTTTGTATTATGTACTATTTATTGATGATCACTCTAGGAAAACTTGGATTTATTTCTTGAGGTCTAAAGAGTCTGAGGAAGTATTAGCTAGATTTAAGGAGTTTAAAGCCTTAGTAGAAAACCTTTCTGGTAAAAGAATTAAGGTCCTTAGATCTGACAATGGTGGTGAATACACCTCTGGTAGTTTTCTAGCCTTTTGTACGGATGCAGGGATTAAGAGGGAGTTCTGTGTTCCCTATAATCCTCAGCAGAATGGTGTTGCAGAAAGAAAGAACAGGACAATCATGGAAGCAACAAAGGCCATGATTCATGATCAAGATTTGCAGACTTTCTTATGGGCAGAAGCCTCCAGGACAGCTGTATATGTGCAGAACAGAAGTCCTCACAAGGTCTTGGAGAATATAACTCCAGAAGAGGCCTTCACAGGGAAGAAGGCTGAAGTTAGTCACTTAAGAATCTTTGGATGTCCTGTCTATATCCATGTTCCGAAGGAGAAGAGAACTAAGTTGGAGCCCTCTGGCAAGAAGGGCATCTTTGTGGGCTACAGCGAGACATCTAAAGCCTACAGAATCTACATTCCAGGACAAAAGTTGATTGAGATCAGTAGGGATGTTACTTTTGAGGAAGACATTGCATTTAGGAGATCCAAGGGCACTCACATGGAGATCAGTAACGAAGAGTCTCCTCAGGATATGGAAGTTGACCATGCTCCTGAGTTTCAGAGGGAGACTGTTGAACCAAAAGAAGATGTTGATCCTGTTGAACCCTTGGAGCCTACTGATGGGCCTACTGACATTGTCATTGGAAGAAAGAGACCTCTATGGGCTAGGCGTACTATGCAAGAGGCAGAAAGTTTTGCAGCTCCTAGAGGCACATTTAGAGAAAGTAAAAGGCCTCATAAGTTCTTCAATTATGTTGCCTTAATGAGTCAGATTATTGATTCAGAACCTTCATGTGTTGAAGAAGCATTCAGTCATCAGGTTTGGAGAGATGCAATGGCAGAGGAGTATCAATCAATTCTGAAGAATGATGTTTGGGATATTGTTCCTAGACCTAAGAGCAAATCAGTGGTATCTTCGAAATGGCTCTTCAAAATCAAGCATGCTGCAGATGGGAGCATTGAGAAGTACAAGGCAAGATTTGTAGCTCGAGGGTTTTCTCAGAAAGAGGGAGTTGATTACGAAGAAACATTTGCTCCTGTTGCCCGTTACACTTCTGTCAGAACCATCATTGCCATTGCTGCATCGAAAGGATGGAAGATTCATCAGATGGATGTGAAGACAACATTTCTCAATGGCGTAATTGAGGAAGAAGTTTACATTGAGCAACCTGATGGTTTTGAAGTTCATGAGAAGGAGTCACATGTGTGTAAGCTGAAGAAGGCCTTGTATGGTCTTAAGCAGGCTCCTCGTGCTTGGTACGAAAGGATTGATCGGTACCTATCTAGTTTGGGCTTCCTGAAGAATGATGCTGATTCGAATCTCTATTTCAAGGTAATCAATGGTGATGCACTAATATTGGTTTTATATGTTGATGATTTGATCCTTACTGGAGAAGATCACCTGATTCTCGAATGCAAGAAGGAGTTGACTTCAGAATTTGAGATGAAGGACCTTGGGCTCATGCATTACTTCCTTGGTCTAGAAGTCTGGCAGAAACCAGATGAGATGATTCTAAGTCAAGGAAAGTACACCATTGATATACTTAAGAGATTTGGCATGATGGATTGCAAATCCATGTCTACACCAATGGAGACCAACCTACATAAGTTGAAGGAGGCTGCAGCTAATTCAGACTTGGTGGATCCTACATTGTATAGACAGTTGATTGGGTCTTTGATGTATCTGGTTAACACTAGACCTGATATTTGCTATGCAGTGAGTGCACTTAGCCAGTTTATGTGTGATCCGAGACAGATACATCTTGTTGCAGCTAAACATATCCTGAGATACTTGCGTGGCACAGTTGGATATGGGTTGAGGTATACTTCAGATGCAGACTTGGAGTTACATGGTTTTACAGATTCTGATTGGGCAGGGTGTGTCACAGATCGGAAGAGTACCTCTGGTTGTTGCTTCAGTTTGGGTTCTGCTATGATTTCCTGGTGCAGCAGGAAGCAGTCATCTGTAGCATTGAGTACAGCCGAGGCCGAGTACATTGCAGCTTGTATGGCAACTCGGGAAGCAGTGTGGCTTCGTAAGCTCCTTTCAGGATTGTTTGGACAATCAATGGAGCCTACCATCATCCATTGTGATAATCAGAGTTGCGTGAAGCTTTCTGTCAATCCTGTGTTTCATGACAGAACGAAGCATGTCGAGATCAAGTACCACTACATCAGAGATATGGTACTACGAAAGGCTGTTCAGTTGAAGTACATCAGCACTGATGAGCAGACGGCAGATATTCTCACCAAGCCTCTCTCCAAGATAAAGTTTGTATACTTTCGAGATAAGCTTGGTATGGTGGAGAATCCAGCCTTGACTGAGAAAGAGTCTCAGTATCAGTGAGCCTTTCTATCTTTTACCATAGTATGGTTGTAGCCATTATGGTAGATATCGTGTTGAGGCGATATCCAATATCACATTGAGGTGATATCTCTCTTTTACCATAGTATGGTTGTAGCCATTATGGTAGATATCGTGTTGAGGCGATATCCAATATCACGTTGAGGTGATATATATCTTTTACCATAGTATGGTTGTAGCCATTATGGTAGATATCGTGTTGAGGCGATATCCAATATCACGTTGAGGTGATATTTATCCTTTACCATAGTATGGTTGTAGCCATTATGGTAGATATCGTGTTGAGGCGATATCCAGTATCACGTTGAGGTGATATTCCTTTGTTCACCATAGCATGGTTGTAGCCATTATGGTTGATATCGTACTGAGGCGATATCTGACATCACGATGAGGTGACATGTCTTGAGTAGCTGGAAGTATGCTCCTTAGCTGAGAGGGAGTGTTAATGTTTACATGCAGCGTTGTAGCAACTTCCAGCGATATCATTCCTTGAAGAAATTAGATTATAGCTAAAAGCTATCTAATTTATAAAGATCTTAAAGGCACGATTTAAGAGTCATATCGATTTGCTAATGAAAAGATAAATATTAAATAATGAATCATTATTATTTGTTAATGACAAATAGCCGACTTCATTAAATGGCGCGATTTCTTAAAAAGAAATGTCTTTTCATATGAGGCCGACTTTGCATATTGGAAGGTCATGACTTTTGGAGATAATCTATAGTTGGCTATATAAAGAGTTCGCTGATGTCTTCTTCATCATGAATATAATTCATTGAGAGTTCAATTATCAAGCAAGTTCGAATTATTCCTTCATTCAAGTGCGAATTCCTTCAAGAGCAGATTGCGAATTCCTTCAAGAGCAGACTGCGAATTTCTCTAAGTGCAGATTCAGATCACAAGGAAGAGCAGATTATCATCTGTTATTGCATCTAGAATTGATGCTGGATATTGGCCTTGTATTGGCCTCATTGTAAAGAGAATTATTGCCTTTACTTATATATATAAAAGAGAGATCTTTGTTGCTGGGTTTTTCTCCCTCAAGAGGAGGGTTTTCCCAGGGTATATGCTGTGTTACTGTGTCTGATTTTGAATTAATTTTCTGTGCACTTATCTGATCATTAAATTTAACAGGAACTAGGTTGGTAAGGTGCAACTTTCGTCTTTACAAAAAACACCAAAGATCAACCTTCTCTATTAGCATCTGCAATCTGCACTTCCAAGGTATGAAGTTGGAAGCACCCTCTAAATGGTCAATACTTCTGGGACTGAGACTAGTCATTCTTGCAGCTTTTGAACATGCTAAAACCAAACAGATCATTTGGGAATAATTTAGATCAACAGCCTATCACAGGTGTAAATAAACACTCTAGTCATTGAAACACTTAGGGCGTCCCGCCCTACCTCTCACAAGTTTGTGTGATGATCATCCCTGATTTTTTTTTGTTTTGCTTTGAGAAATAAACAGAAATGCAGAAGTTGTTTGTTTTCAAAACTCATTCAACATTAGGATTCATAATAGACAACATCATGACATTGCAAGAGAATTTCATTGCATTACATTAAGGCATGTGTTAACTCAATTACAATATCAAAGAGAGATAATTAACAAACTGAAATCAGACTTAGGAAATCTATATCAGACCTGATTACAGTCCAAATAGTGCACTTTCAGTCATTCAAATGAGCAGCAATACACCCCAAACTCCTCATGGAAAGAGCTTATGCAAGTACTATTCAACTCTAAACTGTTCACTCTCATTAGACCATCCTTTAACATTGTAGGGACCATTTAAATAGGCAGATTACAGACCACTGGAAATTGCATATTGAAACCCCAGACCAAGGGAATGGTACAGAGTCCTAGGAGGGGCGATTTGGCCTCAAAATTCAGATTCCTGTCGATCAGCACAAGTGAATTGTCAAAAGGGGGCGCCCAACTGTGAGGAATCCAAAGGAAAAACACCCAGAATGATTGCTTCCTGCACCATGAAGATATGAACAATTTTGTGCTTCCCAGCTACTCAGAAATAGGCATTTCCAGAACTCAGAAATTCTATATCAGCACTCAGAAAATGAATCAAATCTGCTCTAAACTCACACCAAAATATCAGAGCCCACACACCACATGAAAACTCACAAACCTACATCAAAATACTGAATATATCTTCATATTTTCAACTCCAAAAATCACCCAACAATCAAGAACCACTGAAAGATATGATGAACTGAACTCCAACCAGCTAGGGTGAGTCTTTCACCACCGAAAGCAGCTATCTGGTGAAGGGTTTTCGTCCTCCAACCAGCAAAGAAGAAATTTGGAAGCATTCCAACAGCATAACCTTAAGTTGCCAAAAGCCAAGATAACCAAATGAGAGCTCAATTGAGAATATATAGAATGAAGGAGAAATTAGGGCAACCAAACTTTAAATTTGAATTCTTTTCCCTCCGAGAGGTTTGACCCATTCTAAAGCTCTTGAGAATGAAATATTTAACTTTACTTTATAACTCCTCTATCATGGCTTCCACTTTGGAGGCAAGCAATAATTTTTTTTTAAATATTAAACCTTCTTACCTTGGCATCCCCTTATGAAACATAAACTTGCCTTTCCAAAAACAACTTAAGGCACCACATTCCTAGGCATTGATCAAGGGGGTCTCCCATGAACCCATTACCCCTTCACTTAAGCCATAAAGTGACTTTATAAAAGACTTAAGTGACGAAGATTAAATATTTCTCTGAAAACATTATAACTCATCAAGGCTAAAACTGAAAACCACTGTACTGAACTGATAGAGGAATAGAGGCTAGGACCAGATGCTAAAAATAGCACTCACTAAAAATAGCAATTTGTTAAAAATAGTGAGTCAAATCCCCCAGTTGGTCCAATTGGAGCTCAACTGGAACTTGCTAAAAATAGTAACTCTGCCAGAAAACTCAGAAGACCTGCACAAAAGCTCATCACAGGACACTGAGTCCCCTAATCATATCCACTTGGCTTACGGGAACCAGGAATAGGCTAATGGAAAGTTCGTACTGAACTAGGTGCAAGAAGGGGACATTACAGTCTGGATCATTTCAATCATTGAAACAAGGGCATCACACGTGCCAAATTCTTTAGACAACTCCTTGGCATAGGTAGCAGCCCAATCCATACACAGATCTGCACGATTTCAGATTACCTGTTTGGATAGCATGTTAAATTTTCAGAGCATGGTAAGCAAATTCTGCACTCAGAAAATTAACCCTAACTGTAAAGTAGTTTAAAATGGAAAACTCCAATTTAAACAGCAGATTTGAGTATGCTAATCTACAAACACATACTGCTGGAAATATGAACAATGAATACACAGTATTGAACTCTGAAAGCTGCTACTGTTTTCTCATTAAATCTGAAAGAAACACAATGCACTAGGGAATGAACAAATGAATCACATTCACACTGCTGCCTTTCGTTTATAGGTGAAGATGGCAAAAAAGAAGCAAAAGCAAAGTCTAAGCTAAGACTTCTAAATCTGAAACAGCATGCATGAAAACTTAGACTTCTAAAAGTCTAAATTATTCAAGGTGCCACTGCTGTGCTTTCATTGTGAGAATACTAGCCGCAACTCAAGGTAAAATGTTTAACACTAACAACACTGATATCAGGTTTATTACTGTAGTTCAAACTCCTAGCAAGCTTCCTGTGGGTTATACTTTAAGAATTGCCCCTTGGGAAATTGTATAGAGATCCTAGTGAAACCCTGATATAGAGGCATAACCCTGTTGGTGAATATTTTTCAAAATGGACTTCAAGGTGTAGAGTGGATGGCTATTTATTTATACATGATTATTGCACTGGGCTATTTATTTATTCAAGGTGTAGGATATCAATATTCTATCACATGAAAATATAAATGGGAATGGGTGGAAAAAGTCATCATGGAATTTCTGCAGAAACTCTAATAGAAACATGGCCAAGTTGTCATCGCGAATTCCTTGCAACTAGATGAAACTTTTTATATATGTTCGGTAGCTTAATTTTCTTAACTAGAATCTCACTAGATCTAAGTTTTTTAGTTAGTATCGTTTCATGATTTATGACAACCAAATTTTTAACATTTGAAGGCTTCAAAATAACCTTACCAGATATGAGTTTTGTAGTTAGCATTGTCTCATGATTTATGGCAACCAAATTTTACACATTTGAAGGTCTTCAAAACAAATATTAAGATACGGTAGAAAGAACTTCCTACTATGATTTAAAGTTTGGCAAGGATGATATTTTTTAGTTGACTGAATTTACTGATTAGATTGGGTTGGCTGCTTAGAAGATATGGAATCTAGTTTTGACTTTTCTTTTAGTCTTGTCTTCATTTGTAATGCAGTTGTATAATCTACAATTGTAATATGTTCAAGAGAAATAGCAGTATTGCAATTGATGTTTGTATTGAAGGTTTAGCTCACGAGCTCATGAGAATCTAGGATTCAAACAAATCAAGCATTTCTCCATAATGTGAGAATCAAATTCTCATACAGTAAAATTGTAATCTTTAGTGCTAGAACAAATGTCATGTCCCCGTTTTTGGCGAGCATCAGAGATCGTAAGATTAGCCTATCATGAGACCTTCGTAGGTTGATGGAGTGGTTAGAGGGTCGTTTCGGAGCTTGGCTCAGCTTCTGATTGGCAGTTTTGATCAATTGGCTTTCGTTTGGGCTCGATCGGAGACTTTTTGCAGAATTGCTATTTTTAGCAGTTCCTGGCAGTCAGCGTGGGACCCCTGCTATTTTTAGCAGTATGGACTTATGGCGTTCAGAATCACTCCCTTTGTCGTCAGCATCAGACGGCTCGAGCATTGGGTTAATAATGAGCGAGATATTAATATTTAATTGTATTAATTAAATATTAATTTTTTAATGATTATAATGTAAAGTTATAATATTAAATTATAACTTTAGTGATTTGCCTTGAGGGGTGCGCCCATCATCAGAAGGGGCCAAATGGACATTTAAATTAATATTAAAATATTTGACGGAGACTATTGAAAATAATAAAAGAATTAAAAGTCAATATTTTAATAAAACCCTATCTTTAAGGAAATCGCACTTTTCAGCATAAGAGTGGATTTGCCTTGGGTTTTGGGCAATTTTTATGACATTTGATGAATTGAAAATTTGCCAGTCTTTACCAGAGAACGGAGGCCTTAGGGTTTGTGTTCGAAATTCTTGGAGAACGAGCCATCTCCATTGAATCAGTTCAGAGGGTGTGAGATATCACCCGATTTACTGCCAGTTGTGAGATTTCTTCATCCAGAAGAAATTACAGAGCTTCACAGGATATTCATTTACAGAGTTTTGATTGAGGGTTTTTCTTCAGAAGACATTCAGACATTCAGGAGCATCTTTCAAGAGATCTGGAGGAAATTGGAAGAAGCCGTACAAAGTTATTTGTTTTGCTGCTGTTTAAAGAAGGCCGTACTTTTCTGACAGGGCCGTACCTCTTCAACTCAGCCGTACCTTTTTGAGATTGATTCATAAATCAGTCTAGAGGTGATAGAAATTAAGGCGCCTATCTCCCCTTTCCTGGAAACCTTCAGAGGAAGCCGTTTTATTTATATCCATTATTGCTGTGTTCTGGCCGTACTATGGCTGTACCAGGCCGTACTACCATCATTAAGGCGTATTCATGTTCTTGAAGAGAAACGCCTTTCCATTGGATCTCCAGCTTGCATCATTAAAGCGCTTGTTGTTCCAGAAAGACATCCGGTGAGCACCGCATCTGAGAGGAAGATATTTATTTGCTCAGTCAGTAATTCATTCATTGATTGCTGTATCAAATCTAGGTTCGCTGTTGCAGCAAAACCAGGTTTTTCCACATTGCCTTTTGCTTTGCATGTGTCTGGAACATCATTGTAATCATTGCAAAAGTGGAATATATTGTCTGGCTTCAGTATTTGAGATAGTTATTATTATTTTCCAGAGTTATATATTTTATTTGAATTTATTTTCAATTACTTGCAAAATCGCCATATTTCATTTATTGCTTAAAAACCTCAAAAAACAAGCAAAAACCAAAAATCTTCAAAACTGGAAAAGAACAATGATCGGAGAACGGGGAACTGGGTTTCTTAATATATCGAGCTAACCCGCCATCCCAGGGTTTACTTACCCTCGCACCGAACGCTTGGGTCTTATCGTATTATCTTATTCAGCGAAGCTATTGACAGTAATGGTTCGATCCTGGCACCGGAAACATATCTACGTAACCCATGTGAATTACGTGACCGACAGCATCGTATAATGCTAGAACGTGAGTTTCTCATAGTAACGTAGGTCGTGGCCGCGGTGCAGGCTTTTCTGGCATGCACCGTGAGATTATCTTCGCAGGTCAACGCTAGCCAAATGGTGTATTACAGCAGCTATGCCAGGTTCTTCGAGACCGGATACTCGAGGAGACCGCCACCGCATCATCGCGACGAGCAATGAGTGTTGCGTCTACCTGAGAGCTCCTAGGACAGTGTCACGGACAGCAGATAGGCCTGCTAGGCCTACTTTCGGGAGACAGGAGCCCGATGAGGCTATAACAGGTGAACAGCATGAGGGTTTGTTCGTTGATACATTTAGGACAGCGAACAACGAGTGGCAGTTAGTATCACCTGAGATCAGCGGAAGGATCACGATTGACAGAACACCACAAAACACGAAAGGAGAAGTGATTAGCATGTTCCAGGAGTATAGCATTCTACCTCAGAAGATTAAAACAAAACTTCCTTTCATGAGTTACATGGACTTGCACCCGAGTCTTTGCCATAAGACAGAGTTTGCAAGACAAAAATATCTGACTATAGCTCGTGAGTTGTTTACGTCTGGAACGGATAGAGAATCTACGCATAAGGGTGATACAATCCTTCATGAGAATGATTTGGTGTTTTCAAATCCCTATGAAGTAGGCAGAAATTTATTACAGGAATTTGATAAGCGTGCTGATTTGAGTCAAGACAGCACTAGCACAGCTTGGGGTAATAATTTACTTACATCGTCTTTGCAGGAGGTGACTCAAGAAGCTTCGACTATTGAAGTCACTTCTGATTTTTATGACAGCGTTGTTAAAACTTCGCGTGAGCATGAGATAGCAGCTGTTTCGCAGATGCAAAGTAACCCTATTGAGTTGTCACGTGAAGAGACTCAAGAGTTGGGTACTACAGATGCAATTGGTGTAGATAATTTATATCATGGTGAGTCTGATTTTCCGGATCAGACCTTTGAAAACCAGCTAGAGGATTCATATGTTGATATGGGATCCCAGGATCGTGCTTTGGATGGGCATACAGTCACGGTTGGAGTAGAAGCATGTGAAGATATTGTCATACCAGCAACTTCTACCGTATCAGTTGAGCCATCCTTTGAGGTACAGAGCAGCGGTACCTTAGATGTTGAGGTGTGCATGGGTGAAAGCACACATGATGCTGCTTATCATGAGGTGAGTGATGACGGATCAGCGTCATACCATAGTGCTTATTGTGAACTGGAAAATTTGTATGGGGGTCGTAAGCTACAGAATCCTCATCATTTGGTTGGGCAACTACAAGTGAATGACACTATGATTGCCACCGCCCTTGAGCATTTTGACGTTGCTCGTCAGATGTTGACTACCTATGGTTGGAGTCCTCCTTTGACAGATGAGCACAGTGATAGTGGTTTTTCCCTTGCAGTGATACATGCACTCCGAGAAGCAATTGGAACGATGAAACAAAACTACTTAAAACTACTGGCGGACAGGGATTTCCTTCTCGAGTGGGATTGCATTTGTTATGATGCATTGAAGGGAAAAGATGAGCGGATCGATGAGCTCACTCACGAGCTCGAGGTGACTATGGACTCATTGCAGAGCATCCAGTTGGCTCTTCGAGAGTCACAGTTACAGATTGAGAGGCTTACCGTGGCGTTGAGTTTAGCACAATCTTCACCACCTTTGGATATAGTTCAGTCTTCCATGGCAGTGGTTGGTGAGGAGTATACACCCATGGTTCATAGCAGTGTGGGAGATGTTGAGGATGAGGTTACATCCATCTCGGTCACAGGAGCAGTTGTTACAGATAGGATGAGTGCACTAGATGAGAGTTGCAGTGAGCCACGCGTTGCACCAGGTTCTCTTGAGATTAGTTCCGTGATAGGTGATGCAAGGCAGTTCATTGATAGTTCCTGTGACATGGTTGTGGATTCACTAGAGAGTTGTGTGACAACCCTCGATACTTACCCATCTTCACAGCAGATATTCAGAGTCTCATCCAGTTGGGAGATTGAATTTGTGGGATATTTGCTTCCTCGAAGCAACGTAATCTTTCATCCCATGCGCTTGACCGTGATCGGCAGGGCCGGGTTGAGCTCTGCCGAGAGTACAACACCAATTTATTATTCGTGACCGTAGATGGACATTTATCTGGGATCGGGCATGGGAGGATTGTGCAATTTGGTAGTCAATTGTTTGAATTTGATGGTGGTTCTAGTCCATGATAACCCACTCTTCGAGTTGGACGCTGATCGTACTCTTGATACTAGTTCCAGGTTGGGTGATGATCGTAGTGTTTGGGATTGTTCCAGTGCATCGCAATTCCAAACCAGACTCACAGAAGAGTTCAATGAGGTGTACACGGTGAGGAGTGCTTACGGTTTTTCCTTTGATCCACCTGTACATGATTCGTATTCGATGCACCATACTTGTGCACAGGGTGATTCTCTCGGTACAGTTGAGGAGAGTAATTCATTATTGTGTGCAGAGTTACCATCTTCACAAGATGGGATTAACGGATGCAGGTGCTTGACTCAGCAGTTTGCGGGGTATTACTTGCAGGGACAGCAGTCCGTTTTACATCATGCCGATATGTATTTGACAGGGCTTGATACTTCTATGTCGCAGATTCATACAGGTACATGGTTACAGGGCGACTATGGTATTAGTCGGCATGATGGTTTGGACAGTTATCACATCCATGAGTATTTAGCAGAAGACAGGGAGAAGTTCAGGATAGTAGATGCTCCTAGAGGTTTTTATCTCTGCATGACGGATGGATGTGGATTCATATTGTATTGGGATCCCGGTGGCGACATTTTTGGCACTGAGTATTGGATGGGTCCCATTGGGTTACTTCACTATTCTCAGCATGGTGAAGTTGGAGGCAGTAGAGCGCAGTGGCAGCCTGAGGAGGATCGTCACGACAGATTTTCACTCTGGGTTTGGGATCCAGGCATTGCTTGCGCAGTTGAGTTTTGATGATGCTACAGGAGACAGTTCGTGATGTGTGGGACATTTCACAGTTTTTTTCTTTTGGGCCTTCCAAGGATCGGAGTTTCTTTGCGGTAGAGATTGCTTGGGGACAAGCAATTTTAGGGAGGGCGGACTGTCATGTCCCCGTTTTTGGCGAGCATCAGAGATCGTAAGATTAGCCTATCATGAGACCTTCGTAGGTTGATGAGTGGTTAGAGGGTCGCTTCGAGCTTTCTGCCTACCGACTGGCGCTTTGATCAATTGGCTTTCGCTTGGGCTCGACGGACTTTGCACTGTTGCTTTTAGCGCCTCGGCACAGGACCCCCGCTATTTTTAGCGATGGACTTACATGCTCGTAATCACTCCCTTGTCGCCGCAGATCGCATCGCCGAAAGCATTGTTACGATGAGATATTAATATTTCTAATTGTATTACCAGTCATTATCTTTTAATGACAGAATGCAAAGTTATAATAATAAATTGGCAACTCAGCGATCTTGGCTCCCCGAGGTTCTTACCACCCAAAGGGCCAAATGGAATAAATCAATAATAAAAACATTCGACTCATATCCGACTGAAATGAATAAAAGAATAAAAGTCAATATTTTAATAAAATTCTATCTTTAAGGAAATCGCACTTTTCAGCATAAGAGTGGATTTGCCTTGGGAATTGAGGATTATGACATTTGATGAATTGAAAATTTGCCAGTCTTTGCCAGAGAACGGAGAGCTTAGGGTTTGTGTTCGAAAATTCTTGGAGAACGAGCCATCTCCATTGAATCAGTTCAGAGGGTGTGAGATATCACCCGATTTACTGCCAGTTGTGAGATTTCTTCATCCAGAAGAAATTACGAGTTTCAATGTGATATTCACTTACGAAGTCTTGATTGAGGTTTCTCGTAAGACATTCGTACATTCGTATATCTTCAAGAGATCCGAGGAAGAAGCTCTATTAAAGGTTTGTTTTGCTGCTGTTTAAAGAAGGCCGTACTTTTCTGACAGGGCCGTACCTCTTCAACTCAGCCGTACCTTTTTGAGATTGATTCATAAATCAGTCTAGAGGTGATAGAAATTAAGGCGCCTATCTCCCCTTTCCTGGAAACCTTCAGAGGAAGCCGTTTTATTTATATCCATTATTGCTGTGTTCTGGCCGTACTATGGCTGTACCAGGCCGTACTACCATCATTAAGGCGTATTCATGTTCTTGAAGAGAAACGCCTTTCCATTGGATCTCCAGCTTGCATCATTAAAGGCGCCAAGGTTCCAGGAGACATCTGTGAGCACCAGACGGAGGGAGGAAGACATTTATTTGCTCAGCCGTACCATTCATTGATTGCTGTATCAAATCTGTACTGCTGTTGCAGCAAAAACCAGGTTTCAATATTCTATTGCTTTTTGCTTTGTATGTATCTGGAACATCATTGTAATCATTGAAGAAGTGGAATATATCGTCTGGATTCAGTATTTGAGTTAGTCATTATTATTTTCCAGAGTTATACATTGTATTTGAATTTATTCTCAATTCTTTGCAAAATCGCCATATTTCATTTATTGCTTAAAAAACCTCAAAAACAAGCAAAAACCAAAAAACTCTTCAAAAATCCGAAAAGAACAGTCAGATCGGAGAACAGGGGGAAACTGGGGTTTCTACAACAAAGCAATTTGAATCTTATCCGTATTTGATACAGGTACATTTTTGTTGGTCACTTGGAAGCAATCCAGAGTTGTCTCATTTTTAACTGAAGGGGATATGGGGTAACAGTTAATATAGGGCATATGATGATCTGCCTCCCATGGGTTCTTGAGGGTTCAATATTGAAGAAGAACCAAGCAAATCACTTATTTTGTTATTATCAAATTGGCATAGAGTTGCAAAGAATTCAGAACAGATAAAGTGGAATTTAAGTTGTATTATTTAAGAGAATAATCTTATATTGCAAATCTAAGTACCTTACAAATGAATTTAAGAATTGCTACTTGCTAGACATTGATTGTATGTCCAGTTTTATATTAACCAAAATATTAATGGAATATAACTTTTTCCATCCTTTGCAAAAATTGTCATGCATCTCTATCTTTATAAAGCTTGAAAATCTGTTGCAATGTCATTCTCAGTTACATACAAGATTTTTAGTATTGGATTCATGTGTATGTTAACTTGCCAAATTGTAAGTGGATGATCCATATTTCTTTGTCTTAAAACTATTTAGCTGTTGAAAAGTTGCAGCGCGTTCTGTGAACTTGTCTTAATGCAATTAAAATTTTTTATTTCGCAGGGGACAATGATAAAGTTTGCCAAGAATTTATCTTCCTGGGCATCGGCTGTGGGCAAGAAAGAAGTCATCATCATTTCAAGTTTGGATTCTGGAAAGATGCAAGGATATGGCATGAACAGGTATGCAGCTACATTCTTGTTTCTAATATAAAAGGGTTTAATCTTAAAGTTGTAATTCTATTTAAATGCAGTTATCAGCTCCATTTTTGAACATCTGTTCTGTTCGTTTAAAAGTTTGGTTCAAGATGGCTATTTAAAAGCTGCAGAAGCATTTTCCACACTTTACAAAATGTTCTTTTTCCATATTCTGGATTTTAAATGTGCATTTTGGTAATGACATCTATGTTAAAAGCTCATTTTGATTTTTAAATTTCTTGGATTTTACTGTTCCTTTATTTTATTATTTCTCCACCTTTAGTTGTCCTGTAAGGAATTTAGATGTTTGAATTTCTAATTCATGATCACAATGTTTACAGCACATGTTGTGGAAGTAATTTCTTTCGATACATATATTATAATATTTCTGAAAAATTCTGTCAAAATAAATGTTTTTGATTATTGATTGCAACTGGTAAGAGATGATTGCTTTCCTAATGTGTATCCACTTACCTTTAGTAGTTGAGAACCCATGATTTTGCTAAGGTTTGTTTCTTGTAAAAAGCAGTCAACAGATCCATTATATTTCCTCTGCCAAAGCAGATGGCACGGATGACAAATGTGAGGAATTAGGCTGGAAGAAACTAGAGCAGTTTGTGCCATCACAGAAAGGATGGCAGTATCTTTATTCTCAGTTGTCTCAGGATTCTGTACAAGATGAGTTTTTTTTAGCAGATGATGAATTGACAGATGAGGATTACTTTTCTAGTTTGCCTTTTGCCGCTTTGTTCTCAAGCTGCCAGGTGGGTTCTTTCTCCTTTTTTAATAAGTTTCAGTAAATTGTTTAGTTCTATCATGTACAAAGTATCTGTATTTGTTATTCACTAATAGTCAATTAAAATAATCATCAGGTATTCTATGAGTTCAATTGATGATTATTTCCTCATCTCATAGATGCATAAAATTTAACCCATATCTTATCATTGGCTGATCTTAGGCAAAAGGTTTGAAGGTTACGTGCCTTTTCTGTTTCTGCTCTGAAGGAGATAACATGAGAGATGCTTTTGTATTGGCAGACGCAGTATATAAATTGCTTGGTCTATGTGCAAGCACTTCTGCAAGTAAGTAGCCCCTTGCTTCAGATAGTAGTTATAGATCCTAAAATGATGGTTTCCAGAAGCTATTTATTTAACTTGTTACTATTTCAATGAGCTGGTTCTTTTCAAAATTAAGACTTTTAGCAATTCCTTTTACAGGTCTTTCACATAATAATGTTTGAACAACAAGTGTCTTTTTTTTGTAGCACACTTATTTTTTCAACGCTATATTCTTAAATTATGAAATTAGAGATGTTCTGAATGTGAAAAATAAGGCATCATGAATATGTGTCACTTAAAAAGAACCAAATTGGACTCTGCCTATCTATTTACAGTATATAAGATTTCCTATTCTTGATATTTATTTTCCTTTAATAGGATTGTCCATATTTTAAGGACACCAATTCTCAAGTACCTTGTGTAGCGTTACCAAATTGTGTTCATTTTTTTTTCACACATGCTTCTTAAACATGTTTCTTTTTCTTTATTACTCCCTTTTTCTTTTTTCTTGTTCTAAATTCATTACTTAAATGTGGCTGTCATGCATAACCATAAGCGTGGAATTACAACACCATAAGTTCGGACCAATATTTAAAAAAAAAAAGTAGCTTTATTAAGTAGCTTTTGTGTGTGTGTGTGTTTGATGGCAAGATTTTCCAAAGTTGACTCGTGAGTTTTTGACAATTTTCACAAGTCAACTTTGGAAAATCTTGCCATCAAAGTCAAAGGTGTAATTAAAAAAAAAACCATTTTTTTTGTTTGTTTGTCAAAAACGTGACAGATTCTTTGTAAGTTTGCTAGGATTAGTTTGGATCCTCCCTTGGTTCGCTTAGGTTCATCTTGATTGAACCCAACTCTTCATGGTTTTGTCTTGCTGGAATCCATGGGGGAATCAAATCGGATTGGATCACGGATCTGGTTTTGATTTGGACCCAGATATAGTTAGTCACTAGGCAGATCCAATAACATAGCTTGAAAGCATTGGTTGGAATAAAGACAAGCATCAAGGAATATGGTAAGAGATTTTTTGGTTTTATTGTTGCATTCCATTTCATGCTGTTAGGTAAATCCTTATTTTTGTTGTGAAATATATTTTTTGATTTCATTGTTTGTTTACGTTTTAAATTTAGAGGAATATAGTAAAATATTTTGGTTCTATTGTTACATTCCATTCCTTGCTGTTAGGTAAATCCTTCTTATCATTTTTATTTCAAAGTATGTTTTTTGGTTTCGTTGTTTTTTTTTTAATTTTTAAATTTAGAGGATTTTAGAATTTAGATTGAAATTTTTAGAATATTTCTTTTCAATTTTCTTTCTTTTAGGTTCCTCAATTGGCAAAATCTGGTAGATGGCATTGTTGTTGTTCTGGCATGTTTCAAATCCCTTAATGATGAGATTAAGAACCTGATTTTGAGTGAAAAGGTGGTATATGTAAAGGCCATTATTTATTAGTGTGAGATATGAAGGAAGAAGAGTTGCACCATCATGTTTGATGGCTGGACAAATAGGAGAAACAAGGCATTGTTGAATTTTCTATTTTTTACTTAGATGGTATAGTTTTTTTGAAATCCATTGATGTTTTAGGAAAGATGGAAAATGTTGATTTCCTTTTTAAAATTTTATAGGAAGTTGTGATCGAGTTGGGTGAGGAAAATGTTGTCTAGGTAATTATAGACAACATAACAAATTATGTAATTGTAGGTGGACTTACCAAGGAGAAACATCTATCCATATTTTGGAATTTTTGTTCCATTCATTGTCTTGACCTTAAATTGGAGGATTTTGGCAAATTCCCATGGATCAATGTAGATGTGGAGCATAGTAAAAACATTTGCAAACACATATATGACCTTGCTTGGTTTCTCAGCTTAATGAGACAATACACATACTAGGAGTTGGCTTTAGTCAAAGGCTACCTTGAGGTGCATGTTTGTTAGTGAGGAATGGAAAACCATTTTCATATGCTAGGGCCACTTTGGAGTTGGCGTGATTGAGTGGGTTTTCAACGAGTAGAACTTTTGGCTTTTGGCAAAGGAAATCATAGATGTAAGTTCATATTTTGTTTCTACTTTTTCTCATTTTAGTAGTTTATCATTTATAGTTATTTTATTTGTTTATAATTTTACATTCTCTTCTTTAATCAGTTAACCGACTACTTAT
Source organism: Sequoia sempervirens (assembly GCA_007258455.2). Taxonomy (NCBI): domain Eukaryota; kingdom Viridiplantae; phylum Streptophyta; class Pinopsida; order Cupressales; family Cupressaceae; genus Sequoia; species Sequoia sempervirens. The sequence goes on along the minus strand of VDFB02002699.1, from coordinate 4,251 downwards.
TTATGTGATTGTTTAATTGCAGTTCACAGAGCCTTTAGTTTTCCTCTGTTTCATTGATGGGGAGAAGTCCGCAATGGGTTGTATATGAGGATATGGAGAGGACTAAGGAGGCCATTAGATCCATCTATGTTGGGCTTTAGAAATATTGTCCCAAATCAATATCATTGATCAACGACGGCACCATCAACTTCACATGCCTTTACATGCGGCTGTTTATTTCTTGAATCCCATGTTCCAATTCTGCTCATATTTCAAAGCCGATGATGAGGTTTTGAGTGGGCTCTACATGGTTATAGAGTGGATGGTGTTTGATTTTTAGCTTGGAGTGAGGATCATTGTTGAGATTAAGATCTTCAAACTTACATAGGGAGACCTCTTTGTGTGAGATATATTAATTATTACAAGAACTTGGATGACATTGTAGTGAGGTAGAAGTTCATTAAGGGTGTACTAAAAATTTAAATTTATTCTATTTTTGATATTATTTTCAAGTTGAACAACGAGATTGAGTTCTTTTTTATTCTTTCTCATTTAGATATATGGTGGGAGACTTTTGGTGTTAAGGTACCAAATCTTTAGAGGATTTCCATGTGTCTCGAGCACTTCGAGTATGTTTGGGCACATACATTCCAAGAGGCACAACAAATTGTCGATGTGAAAGTTGAATGATCTTATCTATGTTCGTTATAGCCTCCATCTCAAGTAGATCTTGGGTTTTGAATTAGCGCCCATCACATTAGAGGAGGTTGATCCACAATCAAAGTGGACCGACGGATTGAGAACGAACCCTACATTGAATATCACATTGATCTTGTGGTAGTGGTAGTAGCTTTGATAGAGGAGGGAGCATGAGCAAATCCCTTGGATGTCGGTGTCATTGATAGAGAAGCACATATCATGGCTGCAACAACATTGAGGACCCATCTTAGATGCAAGCACAAGAGCTACTATAGAGCTACAAATGCTGGTCCAAGTGATGTAGGCTCTTCTCAACCATATTGTAGTTTTGGTTTTTGTTATTGATGTCATGGATTATGAAATCTATTAGTCTTTTTACTAAAAATGTTGAGAATAGCTATATATTTAAAAATCTTCTTTAACTCAAATCCACTTTTGTACTCATTTAATCAATGCATACTTGTGTATGTGATCAAAATAGCTTCTATTTGATTAATTGATTTAGTGAAGGGTGCATAGTAGAATCTTTAAATCCTTAAAAATCTTTATATTTCATAGTTTTTCAATTTGCCAAGTCTTCACTAAGTTGAATACAAAGTAAAAAATCATCTTGTTGAGTACAAGTCGTGTGTGTGTGTGGTAAATGGGACTAAATTGGTGCCTTGCCTAGCGGTGATGTTAAAAACTAACTTTTATCTTTGTTACCATGGTCCTTGTCGCATTCCTAAAACCGCGCCCACTCATAAAGATTTGTCCGGTCAAATTTATCACACCCTTTGTTTGGTTTAGGCCAGCCGAAATCAATGGTTATCCTCTTTTCACGACTCGGAGTTCCAGCTCCCTAGTTGTTTTGAATTGGCGCATTGGGTTAAAGTCGAGGAGGCAAAGCCGATTCCACGGCGCCAGTACGCGACCGGGCACTTTCAAATAAATGCGTGACTCTGCGCTGGGGTTTACGCTTGGGTTTCGAAAACCATGGGTTCGCAGGAGTTCGAAACTATTCTACAATGGCAGGTTTTCTTTCAGAAGATTCGTGTTTCATATCGCGGGGCCCTTTCCGGAAAAACCAAAACTTCAAACAATGCGCCCAGTGAACTGTAAGGACCGGCAGAGGTTTTTCGGCGTAAATTCGGTGTTAAAGAACACGGCTTTGCATTTAGATTCATCTGTATTGCTTTAAAGACAATCACCCCATGTTTGAAAGATTTATTTAATGAAAGATGGTAGCATGGAAAGTAGAATGCATTATTGAGAGAATATTTAGCTGAAGCAAAAGCCATTAGAACTTATTACAATTGTGGAAATAAAGACAATGCATCACAACAAAAGAGAAATGCACAAAACTGAAACAAAGAACTCCAAGATCATTACATTGCATGGAATAGATTGAACGCAAAATTTTAATACATATTCATATATTGTATTGTATTACATCAAAAGAAGGGGGAATTTCTAGTACATTTTCAAACACAAAGAATAAACATTAAAATACGGATGCCCTCCACCACCTCCTGGAGCCTTTCAATCTATGTTGGGGAGAAAGAGGTTCTCGTTGAACTCAATGAAGTGAGTGAAGGTTTCCATCATGTTCCTCTCTAATCCGGCATGAAGGAGAGTGACAACCTGCTTAGCTTGTTCATTCCTAGGAGCAGTGGCAATACAAACATCTCCCACCAAGCCCACCCACAGGTACTCATTGAGATTCCCCAAAGTAGCTTCAACTTGGGCTAGATAAGTCGGCCTTACCAAGCATTTTGCAGCTCTAGCTCCCCATTCTAATTTGCTGGAGGTTCGGATAACATTGTACAAGAAGCGCTCCAGAAGCGCAGAGTTGTGCACTTGAACCTGAGCAAGGAAGTTTTCTCTGGTTACCTTATTACACCTTCCACCACATCATTGCGTATCAGGAAAACCTCCTTGAGCTGGCCTGCCACTAACCTCCTTACTGAATTGCATTCCACACCTTCAATTGCTTGAAAATCACTCTTAGAAGTGGTGTCGCTCAAGGTGCTCAACATCTTGAAGTGAAAGTTGATATGCAAAGAATGAGGGTGTTTCTTCCCAATTTATAGAAGGAAGAAATGGGCATCCCACTTATAAGATAAGTCATGAGGAGTTTACTTGGGAGTAACTAATGAAGCAAGGACATCGCCAATTGTCTTAAATTTAATGAGCATGGCAGATGATGTGATGTTATTCTAGCTATGTGAACTTTGATTTCAGATGAAATCTCCTCATTTAAACAATTCACACGAGTATGATCGCTGGTGTGTATGTCATTAAATGTAGAGTTCAGGAGTTGCAGATCATTTGCACGAACAAAAGCCACGAGGCTTACATATGAGGAGCAATAGTGCATTAGCTCACTACAATCAAATTGATATATGCAATGCAATCATGACATTTCTTAAAATAGTCATAAATGCTCATTTGATTCAGTTAAGCAAAAATTAAATGATGATTCACAAAACGTTCATTGGAAAATTGACGGTTATAATTCTCCTAAAGATTCAGTTTTTCAAGAACCTGGTGACAGTTATGATGTAAAAACTATAAATATGCTATTCACAGACATTTGAAGGGTCCGAGTTTTTGCAAGAGTGAGAATCGACTGAAAAGAAGGATCAGTTTTTTTGCAATTTTACTTGTTTCCTGAAGAATTTCTTTGTCTTTGAGCATATGAAATTGAATGCAATACTTAGTATTTATGAATGAGTCTTTGAGCTTTGATAAGTGTTGGAATATTACTTCTCTTTGTGGATGCTATGTTCTTTGGTGTTACATTCATTGTTCTTCAATAAAAGGTGGAATTGTATTGTGTCAAGTCAATTATTTGTTATTGGTAATCCAATCTTTGAGTTGCAATATTGGTGACATATACTGTTATACATCTTTTAAGTTTCAGTTAATGTTCTGGAAGTTGATTTCAATCGCATTTGCATCATGGCTATGAGCAAGTGTTAGTTTGCGTTTACTACTTTCTAGTCAAAAGTATACCCATTTTCTTTAAAATCAAAAAACCAAAATTATATCTTACAAGGGAGCTGTACCTCAATTAAAATTCAGAAGGAGGTCACCAATGAAATGTTGATCTCTCCAACTGTTGTTGCTGATTAGTCTTTATTTTGGGCATTATGGAGTCAAATTAAATCAATCTTTAAAATGACCAATCTGTCAACCGACAATCTTTATCTTTACCTTTTTGTCAGTTATAAAAGGAAACCATTATCTTTAATCAAGGAGGGAAATTTCCAGTGATCTTGCCTAGCAAATTTGAAGCATTGCATACAAATTTTTTCGTAACTCGAAGATAAAATTGCCTTAACTGCAACCATAGCACAAAAGCATGATATTAAATTTAAAATCAATGTATTTATAATTTAGCTAGGTTGCAGGATATTTGTGGTCATTACAATTTAAATAACTGGAAATTTGCTCTATAATGATTTGTGGCAAATACATTAAATAAATGACTATCTTTCAAATATAAGTTCTCTCATTGGGATTGACTAGGAATGGATATTGTGAATATTAATATTTGGCTCTCTTAACAATTTATGGTCTCTATTTTTC
>VDFB02002698.1:0-24314 GCA_007258455.2 Sequoia sempervirens | reverse complement strand
TGATTTGATTTATTTAATCAACATGATGAACATTAGTGAATTAATAGAAGAATTTGATACGACTAATCAAGCATTTAGAAATGCATAATGTCAATTAGAATTATTTGCATGTCTACAAAAACTTCTAAAATTTACCTAAGGCGGGTCTATTTTATAAGGGAGGTAGGTAAAGTTAAAAAAATTTACACTTACAAATGTAAAGATGAATCAAAACTTGAATCAATATGAATTTAATCAAGTTTTCCTCTTAAATTTTTTTTATCTTGTATTTACTAAATATTTGACCAACTCTTTTTATATTATTATTCTTAAATCACACTTAATTCAATGATGAAATGTAATTTGGACTAATAAAAATAGAATAATTATTTACCATTTTTTATTAAGAATGATGTGTACAATTGTTTAATAATATAACTATTGAAAAAATTAATATTTAAATAGATAGCTTCCCTCCCCATAAAATCAACCTTTTTCTACATTTTATGCTGCATTGTCTATTTTGGAGAATTTTCTAAAGTTGTTCTATATTGTCTCCATTGCGGCTCCTGGGCCAAAAAACCATTGATTTGTATCCTAGTTGTGTTATCACCTTAACCTATGAATAAAGTGGAAAGCTATGCTTGCATGTTTACACAACCTGACTTAGTCAAGTGGACCAAAATTTATACTACCTTCACAATACAATAGGGCAGGAAAATGCTATTATCCATTAATATTGATTACGTGTATGCTCTACTGAGCTCAATAAATCTCTTGTTAAATGCAGAGATAGTGAGTAACAATAAGCAACTATTTTCTCAACCCATGCTTCTATCATTGGTCATAGATATTCATTTATATAGCAAAATTTACATGAAAAAACACCCTGCAAATAGAGATTATAATGCCAAAAAGATTATTTCATCTATAGTGAGATAAAGTCCTATTTTATGCTCCTAATTAAAGAATAAACACTATAAAATTAACATTTGGCATCATATATTTATTTGGCTTGATCTTGTGGAGGGGATATCTGAAATAGTAAAATTTGTGTTGGGTTAAAATTAGATATGGAAATCCTTTGTTATAACACATACCACCTCACACAAATCAAATTCACTTGTATGAATTTCAAAAATTAAAAAACTATAATCATATAAAGTATAGCGAATTAATATCCTACTTCGTTAGACATGTTGTATCCATTTTCTTTGATCACTTAAATTGATTGAATGTTCTATGAAAATTAATGATTGGTCCATATTTCTAGTCATTTAACTTGTAATTCAGAACTTCATGTTTATTAAAAATCATTTGATCTAATGAACACATCCTAAATTTGGGTTTTCCTCATTAATTTTGAAACTATTAGTGATATTACTAATAAGTAGGTTTTATTAAATTATTATGAATGACAATGGTTGTTGCAATTAGGGTTTTAATAAGAAAAAAAATAATAAAATTTAAATTTAATTTCTAAATGAAAACATTAAATATACAACCAAAAATACATAAAGAATGTCAAAACCTAACTTCGAGGTCACCAAAGCTTGCAAGGTTGACGGAGTAGGTGGAAGGTGAAATTTCATCGGTGGTAGGAGGTGTGTATCCATTCTTGTTTTTCAATCTTCACTCACCACTGTTGGTAAAAGATGACCCATAGTCATTTAAAAAAATAAATAGTTTTAAGAAACAAGTACTCATTCTGAAATGGGTACTCATTCTAAAATGGGATCCCAAAGCATAATAGGTACCCATTTTGATCTAAGACTCTAATCCCCATTCAAGTAAATGGATGCTCATTCTTGTTGGCATTTTTCCTTTGCATGAAACTTCTCTTTGTGAACCCAACTCCTTGTGGGTACCCTCTAAAGCTTTATTTCTCTAAAAATTTATCTCTTTCATATTTTATTTTTAAAAATGGTTATGTAGGATCTAGTCTAGGATAAACACATTCTTAGTGAAGCAATATATTTGAACTTCACATTGAAAAATTTCATAGAAGGTGTGTATATTTGAAGTTTATTTGATGTCATTATTTTTTATTAAGAAAGTAGGGTTAATAGGCCATGACCCATACAACAACATGAAACAAGCCTCATAGCTAGCAAATCAAACAAAAACAAAATAGAAAAGATAGAACAAGCCTTCCAACCAATAGAATAGGCCTACAAGCCATGTGCAGAGTTGCAAACAGCTCAACAACCCAACAATAGAAAAATAACTAGCAAGACAGACCAAAACCTGACCTACATGCCACCAACAAAATAGTTCAAACACCTGAGCTTGAACCCAACAATTTTTTAGCCAAAGGTTTGTCAATTGGGATAGAGTTCATCTTAGGAGTATGCTCCTTTCTGCGTTGCACCTCAATCCAAGAAGAAGCAGAATCAAGGTTTGAATCTTTTTGAAAAGGGGGAGAAGCCCCTTCAAAAAAAAAAAATAGGTGGAACAGGAACAACAAGTGGAACATCCAAACCCAAAGCAAGAGTAGTTAGAACCATGGAAGAGACAACATTATCTAGAATGGGAGCAACAGGGGCCTCAAGGGAGGCAACACACAAATAGCAGGAACAACTTTGTCTAAAATTTAGTAACAGTGTCCATAGGAGTGGTAACATTATCAACAATAGTACTTTCTTTTGAGAGGAGGAGGCTTAGAATCCTCACTATCAGAAGAAGAGGAATCATCTGGTACATGGTTAGATGGTCCTTGAGGGTATTCTTCCATCAAGTAGAAGAAGAAGTAGGATGAGAGCTATGAGAGCAGTCATGAGCCAAGTGTCTAGTAGAAAAATAGTCTATAGCAAAATGGATACCTTTGTAATCCACGAGTTGAGACCAAGACCAATCTTTCACTTGGAGCACAACCTCTCCAGGTAGTACCTAAGACAAATCAACCTCCACCAAAATCCAAGCATAGGAGGTGTGTGTATAATTCAAGGAAGCCTTATCCACTTTCAAAAATCTACCAAGAGCATTACCTATACCTTGAAGAGTAGAGGAGCCCTAGAACTGTAAGGGAAGATAAGGAAATCTCACCCAAATAAGCATAATATCAATGGATTCCTTCAAGGGATTGAAGGAGGGAACCCATGGCCTCAAAGATAGGGGATGAGAATCCAAAACCACAAACCCTGATCTAAAATAGCTTTCCTATCCTCAAAAGAAGAAAAATTCACAATAAAAAAATGATAGCGATAAATTCAATCTCCTCCCACCCATGGCTCTAGTACTTCGTATCTCTGCCTCCAATAGAGAGAAGGCCGATGGCTTAAATGCAAATTAATCACATTTAGAGAAATGACCACGCTCTCAAAAACCTCCTCTCCTCGGCGAGACAACAGATAACAGAGGCACACTTCAACTATTGCACGAGCTCACCCTCACACATTTGACCTCACAACATTAAAAAGCTTAGCACCCCTAGAGGGAACCAAGAGGAGATCCTTGGCCTGCAAGAGGAACATCTAAATCCACAACCATGGGATAAGACAAATATTCAACTAGTCCACACTGGCGAGACATGCTACAACACAGAGAACGAGAGGCAGGAGTTTAAGAGAGCCATTTTGAATCGACACAAAAGTGCTTTGGAAGGAGAGCGTAATCCATGAGCAAAGCTTAATTTATATAGAAAAAATAAAATAAAAATTATATATGTTACATAAAAAGGAAAATAACATCAAAAGGACTTAGTAAGACTCTGTTCTAGGATTCCATCCCAAAAATTCTTTAATATTGAAGCGAATGTATATGGAATTTTGTGTTGATTATAAGTGAACCATGACCTACCCATAAAGACTTTGGAGAGACTTATACTAAAAGTTACCAAATCCAAGCCTCCTTTTAAGGGAGAAGAATTAAGCGTCTTATATAAAAAGGGAAATATCATGAACAAATTTAGTAATATTTTAATCTAGAATTCCATCCAAAAAATTCATTAACATTAGAACAAACATATAGATCTCTATGTTGATTATAAGTGAACCAAGACTTAGTTATAAATACTTTGGAGAGACTTGACTAAAATTTACTGATACCAAGTTTCTTTTAAGGGAGACGAAATAGATGTGCTACATATAAAGAGAAATAACAACAAAAAAAACTTAGTAAGATTTTAATTTAGGATTCCATCTAAAAAAGTCCTTAATATTGAAACAAACATCTAGACCTTTATCTTGACTATAAGTGAATCAAGATTCAGTCATAAAGACTTTGGAGAAGCTTCTACTAAAATTTACATAAGCCAAGTCTCTTTTATACAGAATGTAGGTAAACTTAAAATTTGTACAATTATAAATGTAAAGATGAATCAAAACTTGAATCAAGATGAATTCAATAAAGTTTTTCTCTAGCAATAATTTGTATCTTGTATTTACTAAATATTTGACTAATTCTTTTTATATGACTATTCTTAAAACACACATAATTCAATAGTCAAAAGTAATTTGGACCAATAAAAATAAGATAATTATTTATCATTTTTTAGTAAGTAATTTGGACCAATAAAAATAAGATGATTATTTATCACTTTTTAGTAAGAATGACATGTAAAATTGCTATTGATTATTTGACTATGAAAAATGTAATATTTAAATAGATTGCTGGCCTCCCCATGAAATCAACCTTTTCTGCATTCTCTTCCGCATTGTCTATTTTGGGGAATTTTCTAAAGTTGTTCTGTACTGTTTCCATGGCGGTCCTCGGGGCAGAAATCCATTGATTTCTATCGTGGTTGTGTTATAACCTTAATCGATGAATAAAGTGCAAAGCTATGCTTAAATGTTTACGCAACCAGGGGACCAAAATTTATACTACCTTCACAATACAGTAGAGTAGGAAAATGCAATTATCGATTATTATTGAATACGTTCATGCTCCATTGAGCTCAATAAAACTAAAAGCCTGTAACACAAAAGTGGATTTGAGTAATTACAAGTGAATCACAAACTGAGCACGAGAATCATAATCTTGCAGGGGGGACATAATTTTGATAAGATAGCGCGTCGTTTGGTTCTTGGCTGGCAATCCATGTGAAGTAACGCCACCAACTTCTGTCTTGACAACATCTCTGATCTCATCTTCTTTGTTGCACTTCTTACAGATGTTCAAACAAAATCCCAACGCCATGAGTGGTAGTAGACTAATAACGATCGTTACCACTGCCAGTGAATGCACCGTTATGCCAACAGTTGAAAGACCCTCTAGAATGGTCATGGATGCTTCGATCAACGCTCTCTTTGAAGAGCTAAGCAATCGAGTAAGAAGAGGAATGACACTGACTGCCTCCGCTAACTTGACCACATGACACAGATGAAGCAAAGTCCTCAGACCGCTATGATGCGTGTTATTTTGTTCAACCAACGTTAAAGCCCGTTTGTTATTCCATCCATCGAGCTGATCTCCGTAGCGGTCGTCTCGTCCACTTTGGCCAACTTTTCCACAAGAGTTGCCGCATTTATTTTGGGGTTCGATCATTTAGTTGTCTTTGAACTAATATTTTAAATAAAAAACATTAACAGTAAAGAAAAATTATTTAATTGATCAAAATTAATAAAAATATATTTTACACCAAAGGCATATCCTATTTGAAGAGGATTGAGCTAAGTTTGGTGATCGACTGAAGCGTTTGTTGTACCGTGGGAGATGATTAAAATTGTTTCGTCTGTTGATTGTTGAGCCGAAAAATATGATGAAGTAGTTTTTGGTTTTCTCTTTCTCACACAGAAATCATAAACCCAAGGATAAATGAATGAGTGGGTTGAATCTCCAAAGGCAATGGAACCCAAACACCTCATTACAACCTATTCCATTTTGAGCCATTCAACATCACCAGTGGGTGGAAGGATAAAGCCGAAGAAACTTTTTTTTACTCCTGTTTCGAATGAACTACACATTGGAAACTTTTGCACAAAAGCAAGCGGCAGGTGTAAAGCTAAATTCCACAACCTATGCTAGCATACTCCTAGACTGTCAAAACGGGAGCTTTTGAACATGATATGGACATCAATAAAATCATAATGGAAATGGGGTATTTTTTAGATGTTGTAGTTGCCAATGTCATAATAGATATTTGTGCAAAATTTAGAAGTATACACAAGGCATGGGGATTTTTTGACATAATGCCTCGAAAGAATTTGGTTTCTTGTACTGCATTGACTGCATGATATGCACAAAATGGTGTCCTTGGTGAGATTATAAGACTTTTTAAAGAAACACCTAATAAAAATGTGGTCTTATGGACTAAAATGATATCAGGATATGCACAAAATGGGTTATGTTGAAATGTCCTTTGAAACTTTTAAGCAAATGAAAATGGAAGGTGTAAAGCCAAAGTAAACAACCTTTCCCAACATCCTCTCAGCTTGTGCCAAAATACGATATTTAGAACGAGGTAGGAACATCCACCAAAGCATAATTAAGGATAAATATTTGCCAGACGTAGTTGTGGATTCCTTGATAGACTTGTATGCAAAATGTGGAAGCATAAACAAGGCACACAAACTATTTGACAAAATGCCTTAAAAGAGATTTCGTTTCGAAATGTACAAAAGACTGTGCAAGCATATAAGGAAGTGAATTTGGCAGGAGTAAAGCCAGACTCCACAAGGTTTGGTAGCATCCTCATAGCCTGTGCTAAAATCAGAGCTTTAGAACAAGGCATGGATTGTAAATATTAAACAAGCAGAGAAACAAAATAAAATAGAAAATAAAGAACAAGACACGAAACACAATTTATTGTGGTTCAGTAATTTCCTACGTCCACTCTCAAATAGGGAATCACTTTATTATCAATCACCAATAACCAATACATGATCTACCACATATTTATACAAATCTGGGAGCATATGAACGGTCATGTGACCGTTGGACTTCACATCCCAACAATTTCCTCTGTGAAATCCAATAGGCACAACCATGCACTGTCATCCCCTGCATTTCACTTCGAAACTCACGTCACAACCAGGCCCATCGAAGATTTTAGTTTTTCCAAAATTTGTTCACAAACACTCTGGATTAACCTTCTCCATGTCAAATCAGAGTTAACAACATCTCCTCTTACTAATTTCTTAGGCACAAACTTGCCCATCAAAACATTACTTTCTGCCGATTCATAAAACACTCCTCCGTCATCCACAGAAGAATCCTCAAACATATAAAAAACAACAGAGAACGATGCGTGCTTCTCAAGGGAATTATTGAGCTTGTCCAATATAACTGGCAGCGATGATTCAAATATAAAGTGCATTGAAATTATGCGTCCCATTTCAAACTGCCTGAAGCTTTGACCAAACCGCATGTGGTCTTCTAAATCCTGTGTATTATCTCCAACAAGCAGCCTTTGGTTTTGTAAATGCTGTGAAATATTCTCATTAGAACCTTTCATTTCACTACTAGAATCAGTTTCCTTGTCATACTCCTCTCCCTTGGAACTCAAGTTCAGATATTTTAAATTTTTTATTGCAAGAAGGCCTAAAAACTTTTCAAAATTCTAGCCCAAAGGAGCACAGATTGCCTGGCCATAACCTCGGTGGGTGGCCTTGCTCTTTGTGTGTAGAACAGTCATCGAATGCTAGATGAGCCCCACACAGTTTGGATAAATACTCCAAACCCTTCCATTTGTTGCAGCGCAAACTACACACTGGAAAAGACCCTGCTTACAATTCTCAACATACAATCTTTTAAGCTCTTTCTTCTCATTCAGGGCGCTCTAAAAAAAGCTCCAAACCTCGTTTTCCCTATCAGCGAGGGCGACAGTGCCTCCTCCTCCACCCTCCTCTTCACTGGAGAGGTGGTCAAACTTGTCCTCGTGACTAGTAAAGAAAAGGAGTTTAAAGGCTCTGGCAGCGTCCAACTGCAGCTGAAGCTCTCGGGAGAGAGGCGGCTGGAAAGTTTTGGTGGGAGCGGCGCTCCATTCCACCTGTTTTTCAGTGTCACAATTTGAGGCCTCTTGGATCACGGCATAATCAAAAGAATCATCTTCCCGAACCGCCCACTTGTATCTCACATAGTTCTTGAAATTTACCGTGGCCGCCTGTTTGACTTGCTCCTCCACTTCCTGTTCCGATAGCAGCCGCAGAATGGCAATCCCAACGTCTTCTTTAGTCACAACATCTGTTGCAACTGAGGGATCTCTTTCAACATTATCTATTGCAACCTCCTCACAAACCATCTGCAGAGAATCTGGAAGACCTCAGGTTAAAAAATCTCCAGCCAAAGCTCTACGATCTTTATCCGCAGGTCTATTCTTCCTTCTACCACCATCATCAACAACATTACCAGCCAAATCCGCCTCCCCTAGATCCATATTGTCCTCCAAAGGACTCGAAACAAGGGGGGCTTCGATTGTATTAGTCCCCGGAAGCATAAATAGGGGAATGCCCATAGGGTCCGCTTCTTGGCAAGGTAACTCTTGAACTTCCGCAATAGGGTCAACCATCATATCACTCTTCTCAGAGCAACTCTCATCCCCAACTTCTCGAGTCTACAAATCTGCATCAACCTCTCCCACTTCCACTTTGTGGTCCTTGAAATCTCTATGCTCAGGAAGAGATTGCCTACCGACTTCCACAAAATCGCCGACTCCCACAGGCCTAGGACTTTTCGGGGAAGAATCTGATCCTCCCTGCCTCTAGTTTACAATAGAGGGTGGACACCTGTACCGATGGGACACAAGCATACCTAGAGACATATCTTGTTGGTTTGGTAGACCACTTTTCGGGATGCTTCCGACCAACATCGTGTCCAAACCAACTAGCCCCTGAGACATCTACATGGGGGAAATAAGCTTGAGACCTGTCCCACGAGGCCATCTCTTTTTGTCATGGGTGTCCTCTACAAAAGTTTGGCCAATATATGCCACAACTACATCAAGAGTGGGAAAAGAAATTAGCCCAGCATCCTCATCCTCTTTAGTTGAATCCTCCTCTTTTTTCCAGCCATCCCACCAGTGTACACGACGTTTCTTTTTAACTTTCACATACACAACATTACTCTCTGCTAAAACTAAATTGCTAAGAAATTATTCAATGGAAAAGTAAGCCTCATCATCTTCTTCCATATCTTCTCAACCTCACCAAGCTTTAATACCAATTGTAAATATTAAACAAGTAGAGAAACAAAATAAAATAGAAAATAAAGAACAAGACACGAGACATAATTTATAGTGGTTCGACAATTGCCTACGTTCACTCTCAAACAGGGAATCACTTTATCATCAATCACCAATAACCAATACATGATCTGCCACATATTTATACAAAGTTGGGAGAATATGAACGGTCATGTGACCGTTGGGATTCACATCCCAACATGGGCATCCATCAAAGCATAATCGGAAATGGATTGTTGTTTGATGTAGTTACAAGTTCCCTGCTAGACACATATGAAAATTCTAGAAACTATAAACAAGGTAGTTGTGTTGTTTGACTAAATACCTAAAAAAAATGTCTCATAGACAAGAATGACAGACAAATATTCACAAAATGGGTTTATTGAGAAGACTTTCAAAAGTTTAAACAAATGCAATTGGCAGGTGTAAAGTCTAACTCCGCAACCTTTGCCAACATCCTCCTAGCTTGTGCAAAATTGGGAAGCTTTACAACAGAGTATGTACGCCCAACAAAACATAATTGAAAGCACATTGTTGTTCAATGTTGTAGTTGCAAGTACTCTTATAGACATGCATGAGAAATGTGGAAGTATACACAACACATCAACTGGTTGAGAAAATGCCTCAAAGATATGTTCTCATGGAATTCTATCATTGCACAATATGCCCAAAATGGCTTTTGCAAGGATTCTTTCAAGCTTTTTGAAATAATGTAAGTACTTTGGAACATCCTGATCATGGAAGCCTCTAAGGGTAATTTTCTTTCTCGTAAATTCACAATTTCTGATTTTTATATTTCAATTGAAAGCTATATTTGATGAATTGACAAGAATGGATAAAATTGTGTTTTCTCTTTTCACTGAATGTTGATATGGGATGATAGTTTAATCCACTCTTAACTAAAGGACCTATTAATCAAATTACAAAAAATCTTGCATGTGAATGGGAAAGTGACAAGATACATGTTAATTATGTGTCACCGTTGTATACCAAGACTCCACTTGTAAAAAAGTATCTCTCCACACCCTTCTTCCTCTCCCTCGCTTAATGACACAAAGTACATTTTGCGGTGCATTGATGAAATATTTTAACCATGGAATCTTATCTATCTATGTCAAAAGATCTTGCACAAGTGTTTTTGAAGTTATATTTGCATGATGCATAAGGTATGTTGCACTAAACAATACAAATAATAATAGAAACATAATTGGTATTAGTTTAACTAAAGTTTTTGTTTGATTAGTTGGTATTTTCTTGGGTGTAACAATTTGTTATATTCTTGGTACATCCTCCATTTATTTTGAATGGTGATGATATCTTAGTTTGTAACCCATCTTTGATTAATTTTATCTCAAGTTTGTTGCAGTAGAATACTTAGATACAAGCTAAAATATTTCAAACATTATATTTCAGGTTATCAGTGAAAATATTTGTGGTTGTGGAATTTATTCTTTTGAGCTTAGCTTGTTTTCAAATAAGATCTAGAGAGTGAATGTTTAGCTTATCTTAAATGGAAGATAAGATACTACATTTTAAAGCTACATTTTTTAATGCAAATCCAACATCATCCTTGTAGATAGTTTTAACTTCTAGTGAAAATGGAAATTATAGTTATGAATTTGAATATTCATTAGATGCTAAATCACATTCCTTGTATTTCCAATGAAGTTCGATTTCGTCGCAAGATATTCTATTATATCTTGAAAATGGCCATATTATTGTTCAATCCTAATAGATTTTCTATGGCAATTTTTTCTTCCACTTCTTGAAAATTTTATTTTTTGGTGCACCTATTAGAAGATGAAGAATTTATGGGAAACATCCTCAAATACACTCCCTTGAATCGTATAGCCAAACCTAAAAACATTTCCTCTCATATAGATTTTCTTCTCCTACCATCTACTTCATATATTACTGGTCAGGTTATCTCTGTTGATAGTTGTAATTGAGTTTTTGAAGTTTTTTTTTCATTTTTTGGTTTGGTGATTTGTTTGTCATTATTTTTGTTTTATTTTCATGGATTAATTTTTTGAAGCATCAACATCAGTAGCAGTAGATATGGGGCTAGCTATGGGTGTGGAAGGCTCTACGGTAGCCATGGAATTTGTAGACATATCTCTTCGATCTAATAACATACTTGGAAGATTGTTGGTGCAGTGAAAGTAGGAAGAATATTAGTGGGGATAATATACATAAATGGTGCATTCTCCCTACTGACTAAGGTTACCTTAGTGGTGCTTATTTTCATGGGTTATATCTACTTGTGGATGGTTGTGCTAGCACACACAAGCACTTGCTTGATTGCAACATTCCATAGCATGTTTCTCTTGAAAGGAGAGAACATAGTCATGCTCATCATCATCATCATGATGGGTGTTGCAATGACTCAGATGTGAATGGGCATGCAAATCATCTTCACAATCATGATTGAATGATCATCGTATTTGCAAAGAGAACCATGGCCATTCGCATAATCACAATTATAACCATAACCACAACCATGATAATGATCATGAACATAATTTCCATGACCATAACCATAATCATAGTTGTTGGTTAAAATATTGCACACCTTGAGAAATCACAAACTAATGCCTGAAAGGTGCCAAAATTAACCAAACAGCTCTGAATATCAACCCCTAAATAAGATGAATATTCTCTGAATTTTATCGAGGTACAATTCCCTCACATGATTTTCAATGAATTAAACTATTAAAACTAAGTACCATGTATGCTTTTAAGTAGAAAGCAAGAAAGGTATACCCAATATTAGAAAAATTCCCAAATATTTGCGGGATCTAATTAATAAGATGTATCAGCACAAAGACTAATTAATTAGGTACCAAAAATAAAATGTATGCCCAATACTATTGAGAAATGAAATCAATTATGAAGAACTGCATTACTTACACAAAGATAAGATATGCATTAAGATATTCCCAAGCACAAAGATTTAAGAACTCGGATTACTTCACAACCGAATTACACACAGACAAAACAGTAATTTCATTAATAACCATTATTGAGCAGTCTTCTGAAAAATGTCTAGAGAGAGAACATATGAAAATAACTACATTAAATAAGTAGATGAACAACTACCTCTTCATGTCCCTAGCTGATCAAATGAAAAGACACATAAAATAAAGAAAGAGAAGCTAGGCCATCATGATGGCGTCGCTTCATTTCTAGCTTCTAGGATCACCAAAGGTTTCTTTCACCATGCCTGGAAAGCTTTGAGGATGTTCATTAGGTCTTTATGCTGGGGAATAATTACATTTTTCATCCTCACTTTCCATGTCAGATGGTTGTCCTTAGCCATTTCCATGTGACATTCACAAATATTCATGAGGTCAATTGCCTGAGATGAGACCAAGTGTAATTCACTAAGTTTCTGTAAGTGCTTAACATTAAGCGAGGGTGAATCAAGTGACTCCTTTCATCATTTTCTAGAAACTATCTATTAGGTTTCTAACATCCACATCATTTCTCATTTTGCCTTTGTCTTGGAGTAAACCAAGAGCCACCAAGGTACTCAATGCTTCATCTGAAATGTCAGTGCATTCATCAATGATTTCCTTAAGCTTTTGCAAAATTTGTTTAGCAATTTGTAATTTCCACTCCACCCCTTTAATCCATGACTGGTAATGAGTGTCTAAAGCACTAGGTATAACCTAGTCTACAACCAAATTTTCCATGTCCGAGTTTAACATTAACTTTAATTCAGATTGGTAATTATTCCATAGCCTCTCCTCCTTTTTAGTTGTAGTGATCTCTTCCCCTAAGGTGGTTTTCAAAGCATTCATCTCTTGGAAGCATTTTATGGATTTAGTAATGACAAGGCTTCCCTTCTTGATCAGAGATTCAATCCAATCATCTACAACCTTGCTTAGGCTTTAACAACTTTTAATTTTAGTCAAGGCCTCCCTTCCAACCATAATGAGTGATTCTATAGAAGAATCAACCTAAGAGAGAGGCTGAGGAACAATCTCAAAAATAGACTTAAGACATTTGGTCAAGTTTCAAACCTGGGCTTTCAAATCATTTTTACTTTATTTATCCTTCTTTGATCTCTCACCATTCTGGCTGCAGATACCTAAAAAAATTGAACATCTTTGTCCCTAGTAGGAGGACCGAGGTCTACTCTGTTCATTTCAAAGTCACTTGCAACTGCTTGAGAAACATCCCTCTGCGCTGAAGGGTGCACAATTTCTATTTGGAGCCTCCCTGATTATGTATCATCTATCAGCCTAGCAGTAGTCTTTAACTTCTTAGGTTTTGGGGTTGAAGTTCTCTACAATAGCTAGCCCACTATATCTTGTTTAGTCAAGCTAGGCTGCATAGCTTTCCTTTTCCATGCCAATCAATCCTCCAACCAAGTTGGAGTTACTGAAACCTTGGTTGTCTTGAAACCTGGAGACTCAAACAATGTCCTAGTGACTAGAGGAGTGTCCTCTGTAGGTGTAATTATTTATGACCTTTGAGATGTGCCTACCTCTCTAACAGGTGATTCATCTTGGGAGGGAGAGGAATTGATATTTAGGGTTTCTAAACCTTCCCCTTCTTCTTCTCCTTCATTTTCCTTTTCCAAAGTAGGTAGGCTGAAGATATCTTCTCCACAAGTTTGTGAATACAAATTTTTATCTGGATGATCCTCATCGCCACCTCCTTGGGATCCAGATGGTAAGGAATGAGAAACATTGCTAGTTGATTGCCCGCTAGTAGAGGCTTGAGAAATGCCTTTAGCGGGTAATGCATAGATTTAGACCTAGTGTGAGGACGGGTCTGCTTAGTTTTCTTCTTAGTTACCCATTCTCGTGTTTTGGTCAAAACATTAGCAGTTTTTGCTTCAATGGTCTCCTTTTCTTTACAGTTCCAATCCATAGAAGGAATAGGCCAGTTCTCTATTAATTTAGTATACACTAGGTCTACCATATCAAACCCATCTTCCACAATGCCCAACAAATCCCACTTCAAATCATAAATGATTATCTGTTCGATTGTTAATCTCATCTAGCTCCTTCTTTTGACATCATATTCATTGAAACAATCATCCCAATAATCTTCAAGGCTTGATTGATGGTAAAAATTAGGGCTCAATTTCAAGTTATTCTTAATATAATACTTTAAATCAAAGTGGACTCGCTCATCATATGAAGGCATTTTGTACCTAGACAGTTCCTTCTCAATATTCAGGGCATATGACATTGATTGACAACTATATGCACCAAAACCAAAAGGGAAACAAACTGCCAATCTTTTCTTGTCTTGGCATAATCTGTTAACATCAACCAATTACCTGCTTACCTCAATAATCATCCACTTGTCTTCAGGATACTTGGGCAATTTTATAGGAAATCCAACATATCCACCAACCCTAATGTATGAGAATCTCTGGAATTGAATAAAATGGCTGCCATAGAAGTCAACAAACTGCATGGCTTCAGGTAATAGCCACATTGTAGGACGTCCCTATATTTATCTAACTATTCTCATGGAGAAAGTGTCAGTCACTCTTATAAAATGCAGAAAGCTCTTTTGGAGCTGAATTTTATCATGATAATCATAAATTGGCACTTTTCCCAAAGGCAAATCACTTGGTCTTAATCCAAGCCAAGGTCTTGTGTTGGCAAGGGAATATATCAAATATGAGGACATATAGAGAAATTTGTTAAGGGTGAAGAATGCCATTAACTCATGCAGACAGTCACTAATAATCTCTGCCCAATCCAGGAATTGTTCTCCACTCAAAATAATCTAGATGAAGAAATACATCCACTCTTCAAATCCATGAACATTTTCATTTCCCCTTACCCTATGCAACAACACTACAATGTTGGCCACTTCTTCTACAAAATGATTTTTGTGTAGGTTACGAGGCAATTGGGACTTACCCTTTTTTAGTTTGGCCAACCAATTCTTTGCTATCACATTCCTGTAAACCCCTTTCTTCGCAGTAAATTCAATTTGGGACTGTGTTATGTTCATTGGTGAATACTCCTATCTCTTTGAAAGCCTTAGCAAGACACAAAGGTGGACCTTTGAACCTTCAAAACAAGTCTATTGTCTTTTTTTCTAACCTCCCATGTTTATCAATTATAATGCCTTATGCATTCTTGAATGAGTTCAGGGCATTGCAAGGCTATGGGAAATGTAGCAGCTTCAACCAATCCACTATCTATCACTCGTTCAATGATGGGCGAAGGATAACTAACAAGCCTTAGATGAGTATCACCAATTGCTGGACCCTCATATGTTAACCTAGATACATATCCACAACCCGCATATTTAACCCTTTTCATGGATAAGAAATAAAAATTTCTGAAAATAGATGTTTTCTACAATGCAGGCATAAATAATCTAGAAAATAGACCAAAACGAGTGAAATTTGAAAATACCTTAATGGCAGACCCTCACACTTGAACTTCGCGTCTCACTCCTCGTCCTCAAAGAATTTTGTTACAATGAGAATGTTTGTCCAACACTTTAACTTCTTAAAGCTTGATTTCATAGAAAAACATGGAAGTAGATGAACATTTAATGCCTTAACTTACCTCATAACACATGTGAAGTTCACGCCACCACCTCCAATATAATTGTCTTTCAAAAATTTGAAAAAAACATACTATGGATGGAGTGAACTTCAAAATGTGTGCCTTTCGAACATCATGGTGAAACGCCACCCGCACAAAAATCATCACACAAGAAGCAAAAGAAAGTTTGACAAAACACATAAAACACCGCCCAACTTAAAATGTGGAAAAGTGATGAAGAATAAGCACAAGTGGAAAAATGAGGGGTTCGATGAACTTTATAAAAACACCACCTAGTTCAAACTATGACCTAAAATGCCACCCAGATAAGACTATGAGTCGTTTATGGATTGGTGAATGACTTAAAGGAAGCATGGAAAAAATATGGTGGTAACAATAGTAATGGCCATGAACATGGGCATGAGCATGAACATGAGCATTATTTTCATGTGGTGAAAAGAAATGCATGCATCTGTCATGGAGTAATTTACAATGAGTGTGTCTGCCTCAAGCCCACAAATCATGCTGCACTAATAAAGTCTCAATTGTTATCCACCCAAATAATACTAGCAGAATTGAGTAGACTCAAAATAGACCAACTACCTACTGCAACAAAGGAAATTTACCCTTCCAATAAGGTCCTCAGCCAAAAATGAGTTGTTAATGTAGTCAAATTTCAAAATTTTAATTATTGATTTCAACTAGTAAATAATAAATTATTGTTACAGTGGTTTTTAGTACGCACCACTTTTCACTAATAACACTACACTAGATACAGTCCCTATGGAAAATGGTATTGTATTCGGGCGTTTGGATATGGCCCAGATATGGGTTCCTTTGTAAATAACTCCACATATGGTATCTTGTCGTATGTAATACAGATATGGGGATAGGCATATCTGGGAGAGAGAAGAGAGATATATGGTAACTTTGTTGGTTGTGTCTCTTAATTCATTTTTTCAATGACAAGCATTGGTTGAAAATGGAGGTTGTTGGTCAGGAATTGAAAATGGTGTAACATTGTCTACATGCTTGGTAATGTTTCTTTTACAACAATCCATATTCTCATTGGTTTTATTTGCTCAGTACCGTGCCTATGCTAAAATCTACATGAATCCCAACTCAGTAGTTATCAATGCCCTACTGGCTTCCGTGGTGATGGGCACAAATCAAATTCATGACAACTACTAAATTGAGTGCATTTTGTATTTTTGTGGTTGGTATAATATGCAAACATAAATGCTTCCAGATTTTTGTGGTTCTTGACACTTCTTGTTCTAACTCGTTTAGCAAGTATTGTTGTTGTTGGTTATGTATTTTACAAGTATAGACTTTATGTAAGATTTGTAAATTTAAATACTACCATAAAGGCTTTCTCTTGTTTCCTTTGATTTTAGTTAGCGCTACATCTTAATAATGCCCTAGCTTAAAAATGCTACAATGCTGAAATATTTAAATGTTTTGATAATATTAAAATAGAAAAAAATAATTTTAATCATTCAACCCAAAAATAATTATAATAGTTTTCAAAAATGTATTTAACCATCTATTTTGTAATATTTGAACTACTTATTTTATAATTCTTTAAAGAGAAAATGAACCATTACACCAAAAATTGCAAAAACTAGGTCAAAATTTTGCCTAATTGACCTTCCACAAATCTTCGACATACTCATTGCACACCAAGGTGCGATTGCTAGTTTATGTTTGTATTAATTTTATTAATTTTATATATTAAAATATTAAAAATGTTGTTCTCTTGTTTATTAGATATTTATTTTTTCTTTTGTTAATAGATTTATTGAAAAACATTAATTTAAAAAAAATTAATGATAATATAAAAAATATTTTTTTGGATTTATAACATGTATCTTAAAGTTGATCTTTAAAGACATTACTTCTCTAGACAATTCTCTTTACTCTTGATTTTGCATAGAAAATTGAACTTACATTTAAGATTAGAGTTCTGTTGTGCTAGGTGATTATGAGTTAGCCTAGTCTTCATTTCTATAAAGCTTAATTTTAGATAAGATGCACATTTAGTGAAATTTATTAAGGTGATATTGTTTCTCTCTCTGAATTTGCTTTAGATTTTTGTCAAATGGGCTTCCTTTAGCTCATTTTTACGTAATAGATATTAAGTTTTTCATGTAGGAACACTGACTGGTTGAGCAAGATCTTCTAACAGAATGGGTCTATGTTAGAGTTTCTTATATTTTACAATGAGTTAGCCTTTCTACCTAGGTCTATTATAATTTATTATAGCTTTACAATAAGATACCTTTTCATTTTGATATTTTTTTTTCATGATTTTTACACTAAAATATTATAGTTTCAATTTTTTTTACTATAAAATCCAATATATATTCCCTTTAATATATCTACACCCTTAATACATATTTTCTTATTAGTCCCCATCCATTTCCTATCATTTCCTTTTCTAATTTGTTCTTTTCATTATGGTGGAAGTCTAGAGTTGTGTCACACATTTGACTAGAAAAATAGTTTCAGAAAAACACTTACATGACATAAATAGTTTTGGATAAAACACTTAATATGATTAAGTCACTATAATCAAACATTAGATTAATTAGAAATTTATAAAATATATTAAAAATATATTTTATTTTTCTTAAATAAATGGGTGTGTTAGAGAAGAGAATCATCTCCAAAAGTGTATAATTTATTTTTTAATAATATCTTTTTTAAGACAAAATTTTGCATCACATCAAAACTGCAAGATCTTTAGTATATTAAACTTTTGAAAATTATTAAAAAATAAATGCTCATAAAAAAGTATTATATTTCTCCATGCACTCAGATATTCAATTTAGCTAAGTAAAAATAAATAATTACTATATCTTTTTTTAAGTCCCACCAACCTCACTTTTTAAAAAATAGAAATTAAAATATTCTCTTAAATTTATAAAAATCTATATCCAACTAATTATTTTAATTAAAAAAATTATAAACATATACTATGTTAAGAGTTTCACGCATCATTGAATTAGAATATTTTAAATTTTATAATATATATGTCACTTTTAGGCATTCTAGATTATTATTTTTTGTTTATGGTAGTCATTTTTTATAAAAGTGGGTCATAGTTCTAAACTTTGAGTAGCTCCCCATCCCCTCTTGTCTCCCTTTCATTCGTAAATAAACCCTTAGGATTTGTCACAAATTTTCCTTTACATTTCCTTACCCATTTGTCAAAACCCTATCATTCTATTGTTACATTATTCTCCTTACCCATTTCATAGTGGTTTTTTTTAATTTTCCTTTCTCTTTACCTAACTCTTATCATTTCCTTGTGAGCCATAAGCAATTTCACCTTAATTTTCAAGTTACCATTTCCCTTTGGAATTCCTAACTCATTTGTCAAATCTCTATCATTCCACTATTACATTAGTTTTATGCATTTACAATTTAGATGTGTTATCTTTTTTTTCCATTATATTATCTTTTTCACTCCCATTGTCTATTTGTCTTCTTTAGAAACTTGTAAATAACTATTTTTCCTTTTCCTCCCAATTTCCTTGTAAACCCTTAGTGTTTTCCCTTAAAGTTATGTTTCTCACTCCTTGAATTAGCTCTCTTTAGAGTTCCTTTAACACCCTTATAACCATGTTTCTATTTTGACCTCCCCGTCCTTTTCCCAACCTTGTCCATTCTATCATTTACCCTTTTTCTATAAAATATTGTATTAAAATTTTAAATTACTATGGTGTTTGATTATAATAATTATATTGATAATTTTATTAGTGTTTCATGCCATATCGATTTTTCCTCAATTCCTACAAAAACTTGAGTAAGGAATACTTTCTTTAACCCTTCTATTTCATAAGGTTTCCTTCAAAAATTTATAATTTACAAGTAAAATATAGGAAGACATAAATTTTAATTTAGAGTTCCAAGAGGTAAGACTACTAGAAATGTTGAATAGAAGCTTTTTATTTATTTGAATTTTTTTAGATAACATGGACCAATCCATATAGTTGGCCACTTGAGAAGACTTCATTGATCACCAAACCATTACTCAATGGATTTCTCTATGGATCATTTTTTAATAAATTATACTTTGTAGATATTTGATAGTCTATAATTTTAGTGTCTAGTGTGCACTTCTTTATGTATTAGGTATATAAATCTCTATCTTTCATCCCATTTGTAATATATTTTGGCTTGTTTTCCATCTATTTTTCTATTTTACTCCACTTTTTAGTCTTATTCTTGATAGGTTTCCCTAGAAAAAATTGTCTTAGGAAAATATTTCCCAACATCCTTAAATTCTATGAAGTTTTATAAGTTATAGGACAAGGTTATTAGCTTGGCTACAACTCTTACACAAAAGGTATTGAACTCAAAATTTGATAAAATTTGGTTTCATTTATCTCTTAGATATGTTGATTTTAAATCTAATGATAAAACATAATTGTGAGTGCACATGTTGTAATTCATTTTTTATTTCTCTTTCCTAGTCTAGTTTGTGAGATTACATTTCCAATTAGTCACATTTTTTTACATTTTTATTATATTATTGATTGTAGTTTAGGTGATCATCAATTAATATTACATTAGTTGGAGATAGTCTTAGATAACATTAATTTATATATTTTATGCACATAAGAACATTTAACATAAATAGAACATATCTTTAGTAATCACATTTTAAAAAGGTTCACCTTTTCTTTAACATCATGATGATGTGTAATATTGCTTGAGGTTACATGGTTAGCCTATATAAAATTTCTGAATTTGGAATCTTTACTCTAGAGAAGTGAAGATTTTTTTCTCTAAAAAATTATCACTTTTACATTTTATTTTTAAGAATTTATTAAGTCTGATCATTTAATATACAAGAAAATCTTAGTGGATTAGCATATTTAAACTTTACATTAAATAATTTTAAAAAGGTGTTTATATTTGAAGTTCATTTGATCTTATTGTTCCATGTTATATAGTCAAGAGAAAAATAATTGGAAATTTTAAATAGAACTTAGAGGAATAGCATTGAAAAACTTAGTAAGAAATTAATATAAGATTCTATCCAAAAAAAATTCTTAATATTGTAAGAAAAAAATAGACCTGTATATTGATTCAATGTGAAATAAGAGTTGTCTATAAAGACCTTGGAAATAATTTTACGAAGATTTATATGGGATGGATCTCTTTTCAAGGGATGAAGAGTATTTATAGAAATTTCATTGCTCCTAAGTTGATTGTGTCATTTTGACAATCAATGTGAAATATATGCATCCTAATTAAATAACTTATATTATAGATTTATTTTGGATCTAATTTTATTTTTTATTTTAGTATTAGATTTGGTGGCTTAACCATTTATAAAGTGTACATTTATTTTTGTATTATTTAGAGCTCATTAGAAGTGGAATAAGCATCCTTTCCTAACTTATTGTTCTATAATTTATCTTTATCCCTGGATATTTGTGGGCATGAATAATAGTTTCAATTTTAATTTAAATAAATTGATTAATTAATTTTAATAGTTTAAAAATGTTATTTCTAATATTTGAAATATTTTAAAATTTAATTTAGTATTCTTTGAACTATTAAGAAGAATTAGTTCAATATTTTTTATTCAATTGATAGCTTGGTTTTATATGCATTTTTTATCTAGGTTGATATTTTATTTTAATATGAAAAAGTGTTACATAACAAAAGCAAGCTCGAAGACAGAGCCACCTAGTGAGATTCTCTATTTCTCAACCCCATAAACCGGAGAGAGCTACCCTAAACCCAACCAAAAAATACATCCATTCCACCATTGATTTAGATGATCATTCAGCCTTTGGAATTGCCTGATACAAAAAACAACATTCACGCCTAAAGGCTTTGCACAAACATTTTTAAACAGGAAACATCCACCTTCTGCAAACCAAAACCAACACCGCCCACCCACACTGTTTGCTTTCATAATTTCCTTTCATTCCCCACTTTTCCTACTTCCTTTCCCTTTGCTCCCCCATGCTTTCATCCCACCATAAGCCATCTTCACCCAAAAAGTTCTTGTGCCACCTTCAAAAAAAAAAAAAACCAACCTATTCGATTAAACAACATTTCTACCAGACCTCCCTCTCCGACCTCTTCCCCTATGAGCCGACCGCATCCACCTTGGGATCTGATGAAGCTAGGTTATGTCCTCCCGCCGTTTTGCAGCTTCTTGTTGGTGCAACACTAGCTTTAAATTCTCCCATGCTACTAAAATTACCAACTTGTAGACTTCCCGGTCCACTCTCCTCCGCCATCTCACAAAAGGGATTAACCCTTCTTCTGTGGCCTCGTCCATATCCTGAATGCCTTCTAAGATATCATATCCTTGACCCAGTACTGCCCACTCTAACAGGGACTCCATTTTCCTGAGTAATTCCTCCACAAACAGTGACCTCATCACCCATTTAACCACCTCAATTTCTTCGTTTAATTCAAGACCCCATGCAAATAACATAGAGGCAATGTCCGCATTCATTCTTCCTCTATGGGTGGCCTCCATGAAATGTGTTCCCAAAGCCTCCAACACCGCCTCTATCACCTCATCGTGGGGATTTTTCAACAAATACTTCAACCTGAATACTGATACTGGCCTAAAAAAACCTTTTTGTTGAAGTTTTGTTGAGAAGCCATACATCGCTTCCATTTCCCCTACTTTCACGTTTTCAAACTAAACAGCCTTCACTCTTCACCCAACCCCTTCGCCAGAAAATGATTGAAACAATGTTGCTTCATTTGTTTAAATTAAAGAACCCCACCACCTAGACAACCTGGCTCTCCGTCCGCCTTGTCCTTCCCCTCGAAAAAAAGTGATGAAAGCCCGACAATCAGTTCTAGCTTGCTTCAATGTCCAACAAATTAAATAATCCACCTACCTCTTCAATAACCGTTTGTACTTCAAAGGTACCTTCCTACTTACGCTTGAAAGATGACCCGTCCTCTTCCACTCTCGAACGTCACCCCCTGGTACCAATTCCTCATGCTAAAGTATTATGGCCATTCCGCTGGCACATCCACCTGGTGAAAATCCTCCACCCGCATTTCACCAATCACCTCAAAGGAGGTAGCCCACTTGGAAAGGCAATCTGCTTCTCCATTGCCAACTCGGGGAATATGACACTTTAAAATTGTCAAACAAGCTTAACTCATTTAAAATTGCACGGATTAAAGCCTGCAGATGCCACGCCAAAGCTCCACCATTTATAATTGCTTGAATTATAACCAAAGAGTCACCTTCTAAGAACAAATTTCTAATCCCCAGAGATCTTGCCAGACCTATAGCCAATAAGGCCGCCTTTGCTTCTGCAACATTATTGGTGCCATCCTCCAGCTTTCTAGCTCCAAAAGCTACCAAATTGCCTTGACTGTCATGTATAATAGCCCCTGCTCCTGATGGCCCCGGGTTTGCCTTGGCAGCCCCATCAAAATTTGCTTTGAGCCACCCTTCCCTTGGATTTTCCCAAACAACCTCCTTCAAAGAACCTTGCACCCCATTTAACCCCACCTCCGGAAGCCTAGGCCTTACCTTTAGCCCTGGCCACACCATTTGAAGCCTGCTATCCTCCACTACAACATTGAAGTTGAATTTGTGTTGCCGCAACATTCACTACTTCCGTGATTGCTTGATCAATTCTATTTTTGATCCTAGGAACCGTTTCTTTTTTATCCTCAAAAATCCTTTTGTTCCGCTCCTTCCATAATTCCCATATCACAAGAGATGGGCTTGCCACCCAGACACTTGAGAAGAGAGAAGAACAAGAGAGGTGTGGCCATCCCTTAAAAACACCCTTCACCGAGTTTTTCCAAGGACCCTGCCAACCAAGTTTTAGCCTAAGGGAATCCCAACAAGCAACAACAACTTTGCATTGTAGAAGTAGGTGATCCGTTGATTCTTCTGCCGCCTCGCATAAAACACACTTTGTCAGGCCAACAAAGCCCAACCTCTTCCTCCTTTCTCCTAAGAGAATCTACCCCTTCACTGCCAACCACGCAAAGGCACCAGCCTTGGGCAGACACTCCTTATTCCAACATAATTATTTTTCCCAAAAGACCTCACCCTCAACAGAGTCCAGAAGCTGATACCCCACCTTGACCGAGTAGTTTCCATTAATTGATCCACACCAAACCACTTTGTTAGTAGTGTTAGTTGGAAGAATTTAATGCCCCCTAAAAATATCCTTCATTTTCTGAATTTGGAAACCTGAAAGCTCCTCGAAAACCACTTCTTTCCACCCCCACTCCTGTCCTAAGGGGCTACATTTTAGTTCTAAGTAATTTCTAACTTTGTCCCCCCATATTTGGATAAAAAACTGCCTTAGTTCCTGAATTCCTTCCTCCTCCCTTAAAATTGGATATCCATTCCACGAATCATCCCAATTCTTTGCATTTAACCCATCCCCAATCTGATAGGTAATATGATTAGTTATTACCGGCTTACAAGAAACTATAAAGTTCCAGATAGCTGATCCCTTCATCGGATTCCTAACAGTGAAAATTTGATTATCTACCATCGAATCCAAATATTTTTCTTTCAGGATTTTAACCCATAAGATGTCAGGGTTTGTATAGATACTCCACACCAACTTTGCACCCAAAGCTTCATTCATCAAATGCCAATCTCTCAAACCAACCCCCCCTTTTGCTTTGGATCTACAAATTTTCTCCCATGCTAGCAA